>JACJUY010008543.1:0-28828 GCA_014220935.1 Platorchestia sp. MABIK | reverse complement strand
TCAAGTGGCGAACTAGATTAAATCAATCTTCACCGTAAATCAACGCATCATTTTATTCTATACTATTCATCACGATCGCCCACTATTAAAAATTTGCGAAATCCAATGGCCATAAGACAAAAATAGAGAAGCTGCAAACTCCAATAACTCTGATCTGAAAATATAACAAAGACCTCTTAATAAAAAGTCACCAACCATTTTCGCCATCTCGTTTACCGACTCGCCAGAATCTGATACAAGGTAATAATATTTGTTTTCTGTGTGATTTCTTTGTGATAGGATGCAGGTGTACAAATAGTGTAAATTTATCCGGGCGTATGAACATTTAGAAAATAACCATTACTCTGGTGAATCCGAGATGCCACACATTTTCGCACACTGACTCTTGCTTTGTTTTCTTCGTCACCAGATGAAGGTGCTTCCCGGCAGCTTTGACCGCGCGACTTTGAAAGACCGGGGAGCATAGCATTTCACTGCGTAGGGAAAGAGTAAGCTGGGAAAAATGAAGATTTCTCTCAGGTCCAGAGCATCTCATTTTTATTTAGTGTCGGGAATGACAGAACACCCGAGGGCTTAGGGAGATGTGCATCAAAATGTCGAATTATTAATGTTGAAAATTTTGTTATGTATGTCAGTACACTATTGAAGCAGGAGTGATATTTTTGGATACAAGCGTACTGTTAAAATCACTTAATCTTTTACGGCCTTAAAAAACATGCTTCTCCTCCTCTATACATTTTATTTCTTGTCGAATTTGTGCCCGAATGTGTTCTTTCTGATAAATGTTTCTGACAGTCACTAAATTTGAGGCAGAATGAACTTACTAAAAGTTGTTTCCAGAAAAAATAGAAATCACATACCATGGGTGATATGTGTAAGTGACTGTAGTTGCATTTTAAATAGAAGTTGGCGTCGTACAGAACTTATATCTAAGCATTATTTCAGAGATCGCAAACAAACGCAGTCAAGAAACCAACAAACCAAAGAGATTATCCCAAGGGTGCCATTCATAACTCCGAAACCTCCAGCGTTCAAAAAAAGCAATGGTCCATAAAAAAAGGAAAGAAGTATTTCGGCGTCAAAATTAAGGAGAATTTTGCCTAAGTGGCCTCTTGCGCTCGCAAAATTGGCAAGTTGGTGGCCACTCGAGCGCTTGTTGTGCGCTCTTGAGCCCGGCAGAGAGAAGGCGGTGTGCCAACTTTATTAATTTAGGCGGTGGAGAGCGCTTGTGCACCTTGCAGCTAGGACCACACCTCCTTTGGTCCAGACATATGCGCACGGTAATGCGCACCTACAGCCCCCAAAAATGAACCATTTGCAATGGATATGAACCGTAAAGTTTTGAGTCGTTCTGAAAACAGGTTCGTGCAGCGCTTCAACGCAGTTCGCAAATATCTTCGTGTTATGTTCTTCGGAACGAATGTATTCTGGGCTGAAATTCCGGATGAAGTTCCGGTAAAATGCTTTGAAATTTGCTAGTTCTTTCCGTCATATGCTCAAAATGGCATATTTTTTTCAAAAATTCTTAGATGAACGAAATGTGAAATTTTCAATTAGGATTGTAAAGTCTCGTTTGTGCGTGAAGGAAAGCGATATCAAAATTAGGCTACAAGAAGAGGCGTGGAACACATAACGACTGAAATTTTCCAAGTCATTAATGAAAATTGTTCTAATAACGAAGTGATATCCAAATACTTTGAATGCAGACTCAAGGACTCAAGGGTCTTCAACATTTCAACATAAACTGTCATTTATGCATGAAATTTTTTAGTACAGATTTCTCTTACGGGAATCATATATTACCAAAATTAAAATTAGTCTGCAAGATTTGATTTCTGTGTCTGACGTAACACTTTTGAACTATAATTTTTTTCTCACGTAAGCACACAAGCCATAACGTACCTTAACTGAATTCATTGTCGTTATGTTTGTCCCACAGTCATAAAACTTCATGAATTTTGTGAATAGCTTGAGACTATCATCAAGATTAATGCCCTCAGAAAATATGCTCCAAAGAAGATAAACACAATCAACACGTAAATATCAGACCTCGCTTCAAACAATGAGACCATTGTACCGTGTCTAAATTTTGATTTCTGAACGTACTCATTAAATAATTCGCAATCGGTCAAAATTCATTCACTAACTCCACCCCAGCTCATTTCCCGATGCAGGAGTTATTGCTCAAAACGGAACAAAAATATTCAGCTGATGATGAACGTTAGGAAACCGCAAGCCAGGATGAGTACCTGGAAACAAAATATCGAATGCACCAACTCAACCCGCACTTGTGGCGGTATCATCTTCATATCCAGCATTAACAGTTTATCTTCCTTCGGTTCATCCGTACGTGACAGTCACTAAATTCGAGGCAGAATGAACAACTCACTTTAAGGTACTTTCAGAAAATATACAAATCACTGGTCCATAAAAATGTCACTGGTCCTAGCCTAACCTAACCTCAAATTTTTGCACATTTATGTTTTGTACAAAGGACACACTAAAGGAAAGTATGATATCCAGCACTACCACTCTGTCTTCCTTCAATTCAGCCACAAATGCTCACAGCAAAGAGTATCTGTATAAATATGCGTCCAAAAACATCTCAGCGCACAGAGGAAACAATGGGGAGTTGCTCGTTTCTGTCATCATCAACAAGGTTTAATTGAATTTTTATGGATCGATCAAGAACCTGACCTCAGGTTCGGAGGAAATGAAAGATGCTTATAATATTCTTCATATTTTAGCATTAATTTGAATTAATGTCATCTGTAGAGCTCACGAACGAAGCTAACTGAAGACCAGTTATGTAGCAAGTATTTACTATATTAATTCGCCCTAAAAATGTAGACAGAAATTGTATCAGTAGTTCAAATATGTCGTTACTGATTTAAAGTTCTAGGAAGGAATTCAAAAAAAAAATTTTAAATTTAATTTGAGAAGTTCTTTGTCGTATCAGGGTTGCCAAGTCAGAGTTTTGCAAGGAATTTTACGATGCCAAGAAAATTGAAATTCTATTTTAAAATGACCTTAGATTTCACGGCCGTAGATTTTTGCGCTAGTCTGGTAGGCTTGAATATGTCTTAATTTTTTTGGCGTTACATTCACCACATATTGCTGAAACAGTAACATATATTTACACATAATATAAAATAATAACTGGTTTGAGCATCGAAACTTCAGATCACAACTGTGAAATCATAAATTTGAACATTGTGTTCTTAGTTCCTCTGCTCCACAATCCATTAGACTGATTTATGTTCTTTGCCTGCATTATTGTCACGTGATATTTTAAGAGCCTTGCACAACTTTACAGCTACATTAAGAATACTTCTTTGACCAGTGACAGGTGAGCTCGAAAAACGTTTAACAAATCAAAAACAGATTGAACATGCTCTGCATAACATTCACATGACTAGCCCCTCACTGCAAGTTCCCTGCATTAGCAGCCGTCACATTCTGACCAGTGCGCACCGAACGCAAACGAACTCCTCGCAGAACAATTCGCACGTCCCAACACCAGAGCGCCAGGCAACTCTGCATTGCGTGTTCCTGCAGCCATAAAAGGCGGTCCAACTCCGCCATGCCGCGAAATACGACCCATGAAACTACAGATTCCAACTGGTGATCTCAGTTAAGTGCCTCTAACTCTCGTTCCTAATATGGAGTGCATCAGTAGACACTGCCGAACGAGTGATAGAAATCTCTACATCAGCCTATTCGACCAGCCGTGCCGAGGTTCTGAACATGACCCGAGTTTTATGGGAAGTAATGTAGTATGTTTCCCTGCTCTCATTATTGCTTGCAGGGAAAATTTTCTGAGCGTCGAAATTTGAAGGTAAATGAACTTTTAATCGGACATTAATATTATTGCTCCTTAAAGGAGGTAATAGGCGTTTTGAAAAATTCCGTGCCTTTTTGTATTTAACCTAATAATACCCGTCGTGTGTTTATTTATACATTTATTTATATATCTGTTTGGTGTCTGCTTCGTAAGAAACATAAGATGTCTGAGTGTGCGGTATCATGGATACCAAATTCCTCAGTGTGATGGCCTTACCTCCATTGAGATGTTTGGCATTTTATCAGGATAGGTTCGTTTAGGAGAGGTTTGGTCAGATTAGGACATGATAGGTTAGCATTGGTTAGGTAATATTGACAGAATTTTTTCACGGGTCCACCAAGCTTAAACGATGACATTGTCCAAAGAATTTAAACGGGTTCTGCTAACAATACCCTTGGTTTATTGTTTGGAGTCCGCTTCTTCCATTTCTCTGTCACGCTCGTAAAGATAGCCATAATGACCGTATCTGTGATACGAGTTTCACCGCTCCGCAAGTACAACAAAATTTTTTATCAGGAGTACTGCTAGGATGGATGTATTTGTCAGTCATCCATATCTGAAAAATATTTTCAGGAAAGGTATTGAATCCCGTCATTTTTGGCGGGCCGTGCACATTAGTATTAATATATTTACAGACAAAATAGTCACGTACAAGTTGACCAAACACGTTTCTAAACAATATTCACATGATTCGTGACATCCTTGCCGGAAGCCACTGCGGACACAAAGCCTGCAATTTATCAGAGCCACATCAACATTCAGAGTACAGGGTCACCAGCAAAACAACGGCGTGGACTGCGGTGCGAGACTCGACAATCTCCTGATGAATGGACTCGCTTTCAATGCAATATTTCTTGCTGTTCTCGGTTCGAAAGAATTCTC
This sequence comes from Platorchestia sp. MABIK, assembly GCA_014220935.1. NCBI lineage: Eukaryota > Metazoa > Arthropoda > Malacostraca > Amphipoda > Talitridae > Platorchestia > Platorchestia sp. MABIK. Next base: position 24,102 of record JACJUY010008543.1, on the reverse strand, counting down.
TGAAATAAGAATAGTTCCCTGGATCTTCTGCCCTACTCGCCCCTTCCCTGAAAAACTAAAGAGTAAGGACGCTTGTCTAAACGAGTTTAATTTTTGTGAAGTTACAAAATAGTCAAAATGGAAAAGGGAATTTTTATGGTAAAAGTTTCAGAATACTAGGACATTATTTTTATTGCTGAAATTAGAGACTATTCCAACTTAAAATATACCGGAGATAAAAATTTGAGACTCACAGTTTTACTTTTTAATTAAATAAGCTAATATTTTTACTACCATGAGCTCATACATATAAGAGTTATTTTCTCTAATCAATATTGAATGTTAATTTAAAAGAAACACTTCACGTTCATTGGATGAATAGCATAATTGTGCATGTAGGCTTCAAGAGAGATCATTTCCACGACCAGAGTTGTGCACACTCCGATACTTTTGATAAATCTCACACGACTTGGCAGCAAACGTCCCGCATTTATGAGACCCTAACGTCACGAGGGGAACACTTGCAGTGGAGCCACTGACTTCGACGTCATTTTACAAATATTAGTTTCCTATCTAATTTCCCGAAACGGTACGCAGTTTTCAATGGTGATACATACAAAATGAATAATGTAGAACATGGAATTGTATGGAATGATCTGGAACCACTTCCAGGCAATTATGTTGTCCACTATCTAACTTCAGTTGTAAACCTTCGATTATTACATGTTTATGTTTTGTGCAATGGGGAAAATGAAAGTTAAAATTTTAAAATTACTCCCTATTGAACTAATTCATCTACGGTTACTAGATTCTCGTGAAAAACACAATTTCTGGAATCCAAAAACCTGCATGAAGTTCAACGAATTGCATCAGTGAAGTATGCTGAATGCTTCATGTGTTCTGCCGTATCATCTGAACTATGGCACCCTCAGAATCTGTAGTAACTAATTTACCCAATCAGGGATTGATCAAAAATCATTTTAGATTCCAAGCGACGTGTTTAATAAAATTAGCTCGTTGTATACCCTGCGCTAATGACAGATGTAGTCCGTGTTTGTGAAGCATTATCACCGCCCAAGTGAATTCAAAATAAACGCGATGACAGGCTTTCATGTAACGCAAAATTTGTTGCTCATGAAATCTGAACGCTGTAAAATATATCTAAAAATTTCGATCATTTCGAGGATAAAAATTTAAATAAATGTACCCAAAAATAGCTTGCGCTCTTGCTATGGTGATCTAGGATATACTATAGATAATGAAAATATTAGGATATTCTATAGATAATTTTAATTTTGTGATATACTATAGAGTAATGTTAACAACATAAACACGCTTTAAACGTTTTAAATGATTTACGATTCAATACTTTTAAAACTGAACGCGTCCATTTCTAAGCAGGGTTGAAAGAAAATAGAGTACTGAAGTCTTTAGCAAACTCTGTGTGCTTTATAAATTTAGTGAGCAGCTGCTGCACCTCTCAGTGAAAATTTGATTATTTTAAGACACACGTTCATTTCGTGTTTACAAATATAACAAAGCCTTGTCTCATGTTTCACGGGTGCAGTTCAGTTCAAGTATGTCATTTTAAACATTCTGTTGAGTCCAATTTATTGAGACCTCTCTGCTCACTACAACTAACATCGGCAACTTTTTTTGCGTAGGAACAGCAAGCGTGATTTCCACCCCACGTGTGTGTCGCTACACTCGAGCAATAAGAAAGAGCAACTATCTATGGAGCATAACTTCCAGAGTCAAGAGAGTAGGAGTGTAACTTTCGAAGAAATGCGTGTATAAGTTCCCGAGCTCTCGACGCTTTTTATCTGTAATGTCGCGGACGAGATCTAGCCTTTCAGGTAAATTTTAACACTCTTGTGTGTGTCAAAGGCTGGTTCAGAGAAATCCTGGTACTTCTGGGTGTAACAACTTTGACCACGTGTTCAAGCGATAGGGGAAGGGATGAAAATTTTATAGCTAAACTATGTCCAGTCTAAGGAATCGGCGATTAAAATATAATTTTCTCCTTAAACCTTGTGACATTTGTTTTTTCCTCAAATTCTTGCACATTCTCAGGCAAAACGTGTTTTCACAGCCGTCTGCGAGAACGTGAAACATTTGTGGGAAGTAGATCTTACATACGTTATGCGTGTCATGGTTGTCGTACTAATGAGGGTCCATCAGCCCGTGATACACAAAAATGTTTCACCATACCTTAATTAATGATGTATATTGATGACATACTTTTGTGCATCGGCTTTGTCGTAAGTTGACACATAAAAGTATGTAAGTTTGGACACTAAATACTTTTCTCAGTGCTAAAATGCATGTACATTGACCGAAGTGATCGTTGATATCATGCTTTTGATTTTATCTTTTTTAAATTATTATCAAATTTGTTATTCAACATCAGTGAACACGGTTTTGATGTTATCCATCACTAGTGAACATGGCCCGTCAAAAATGAAGGGATTCAATAGTTTATTTAGACAAATCTTCCAGATGTGGATGAGAAACAAATATAACCGTCCTAATAGTCACCGCGATTAAAATATTCTTGTAATTGTGCACTGGTGAAATTTGGACGGTCAATAGGCATCCTTTAAGAGCGTGACAGAGAGACAGACCAACCAAGCAAGCAAGCAAAAACTGTGTATCATAATAGATTATTATACAAGTGTGTATCAATCGAATGTAAACTTGCATTGAAGGAAGAACTTTTTTATGATGAATGATGGTAGCCAAAGTATAAAGTAAAATTTTATCGTTGAAATAACTTTTCTCGGTTTTCGATTCGGGTCTCTCAGCAGTGTCTCATGAACCCTTCATCATTGCAGTAATGAAACATACGAATAAAACCTGCGTATCCAAAACATAAGGTTGAACAACATAATAAGTGCATAAAATTCTTCACAAATTTAATGGGTTTTATGAAATTTCGGTTGTAATAACATAGAAGTAATTACGCACAAAAGCATGTATAAATTTACTTATTTAAGGAGACACCTACGATTTTATGGTCAAAGGATGATGCTTTTTCCATCAGACAATGATATTAGGATAAAGCAGAGGCTAAAACAGCATAGATATTGAGAACATGTCTGTGATGACTTCAACTAACGCAGGTGTCGAGGCTCTCAAACATCTAAGTTTATAAAATGGGTGAAGTTGTTATCAGGTTAGGATGAATACTGTACGATTTGCAAAACGTACACGTGCGTCATCCCCTAATTTGAGGTTAGTAAAAACTTAACACCTAATCACGAAATTTTTGTTGGTTAAATAATTTGCAGGAGCACAAAAAAGAAACTTCACGACGGCTTGAAGAATTATGTAATGTCATTGTTGGTGGTCTACTGCATTGATGTCTAGGTACATTCTAACAGGGATAAGTCGAAGTAACATTTGCAAAAAATCTCCATAATCTTCTTGGGCTTCGATCAATGATTTATGCAAGTTTACCGAACACCCAAAAATTTCTGTGAGTAATTGTCAGCCCACACGTCTGCTACTTGAATTCGAATCTGATTCATAGTGACAAGAATTACTAATTGGATGCAAGAAAAAGGCTTTCAACTCTCGCAGACGGTCGAACGAAAATTGAAGAGTCCTTCTCTCGAGTGCGACGCTATTGTCCGATTTCAATCAACTTTAATAGAAAGAGGAATGAGGTGACCGCATGCAACTCATGTCGAGAATGAACACAATAACGCAGCTGTAGATTACAAAAAAAAACTAAAAACTACCCGGGTTGTTCCGCTGATGATTAAAAATGCTGTCTTACTTTGCTCACTCTTAAGAGAGTTCAAATCAATACCCAGGCTCTCACGGTAACCATCTTTGCCCCAAAGGAAGACGAAAACAAGCAACTCATCACAAGCAGAAAATTACTCTTACACAGCAACTCGAAGTTTTCTTCCTCGCAGCCCACAAAACACTGGTGATGGGAACGAACAAGCATTTTTCCGGCCCCTGGTAGCATATGCGTACTCTTTACCTTGGTGCAGCGTTTTCAAATAATTTGTTTGGCCTTGTAGCAATACAGCCAGCAGTCGAAGTTTTCCCGTCTACTTGTTTTCGTTTCAACCTGTGTTATCCATGCCAAAATCTCTGAATTTTGTTACAAAAATGCTCAAAAAGTGAGGGCATTACCGAGCAAAATTGGCACGAAGCATACAGGTGAATCATCAGAAAAACTATAACAGTCGGCAGAGAAGTTTCAACGGCGCAAATTGTTTGCAGAATGTGTTGTACCGGTGACTTTCTACACCCAGACAAAGGAACTTATCCAATTGACCGGTCTTGGAATTGAGCCCTTGTGTACAAGTGTTCTTTGTTATTTAAAGATTTCGAGAGGTTTTTCATCTGCACTCAGTGAGTAACTTTTCAAAAAGTAATCTTCAAGAAATAACCCGCTTGCGATAGATGCTACTGTGTTTTGTTATGGTAAAACGCCTGTCACGAAAATTACTTGATTATCATGCATCATTTTTATTCTATCTAAATATACATAGATTTGATACGAAGCTTGATAAACAATCTTTCGCAATTCTCCATGCTTATTCTTAATAATAAAAATGGACACGCATCTAAATATTGCATTATAAGACATTGAACTCCTTAAATTTTTCCCCTACTTGTCTTCTAGTTTTGACTTTTTAAATATTTTAGGTACAGCACAAATGATAGAATGAGGATATTCAGAAAAATGTTCATTCTACCCTGGATTTTTTTTCTTAAATGTAATCAATTTCAAAAATATTAAGAAAAAATAATTACATCTTGTGCCTCACACTCAAAATCGACGATCGTCAAAATTAATTGTGTAGTAATAACAATCCGTTACAGAAATGAGAGGGAAAATCTATACGAACTGAAATTTTAAAATTGAAACATGAAAATTCGCATGCGCAGCAAACAAAAATCTCTCAGTAGCACTTGTTTCAGCCACCCAAAGACGGCGACCAAAATTTCTCACCTATTGCTTCAAGAACAAAAAAATCCAAGATGAATTGCATACCTGGAACAAATGGGAACGTTAGAGGGAAAACACCGCGTACGCACACTTTACGCTTAGAACAAACTCATGATTCTAGAATATCGGACGCACAGTACCTGAGCGAAATAACGGCCCTACTTTCGGACGGGTGCGAAAGGCATGAAGCGAAATATGCATCAAACGTTCCGCAAACACCGTAATTGTGGAGTCACTCAGCGGCTCAAAAATACGGCGCAGGCTCCGTGCCTGGCATCCGTTTTATCGGCGGACGCATTAGAGGTAAACAACGAATCAAAAATTGGCGAGCCCCGTCCAATGATGAGAGATTTGAGGTCTAGGCAGTGTGACCATTTTGCTGTTTGATGTTCGCGCTGTGGGAATTGTGGAGAGGTAAACTTGCTGTGTTGACTGAAACGCGCTCGGGAACGTTTCGTTGAGCATTTCTCTGTTTAGTGAAAATGGACAAATTTCCCGCCCCATGTAAGTGGCATTGTTAATTTTCTAACTCATATATATTGCTTACAATATTCTGCAAAGGTCAGTCGATGTTTCATAAGATCGCGAATCTGCAGATATACACTCACGAAAGTTTGTAATATTGCAATAATTCGGCTTTTTTTAAATAAGCCCATTCAAAAGGGATCAAAAAAATTTAATTTCCCTCACGTAATGGTTCCCACTTTTTAAAGCGCTGCAAAAATGTATATCACTGAAGCAGTTCAACTAAATAATGTAACTTATAGAAATATGTAAATGAGTTAATGGAACGAGCCTGTTTCTGCTGAGACACAAAACAAACTGCAGTAGTCAAATCAGGCTAACTACTCGTAAAAATTCAAAAAAATGCTTCCAAAATTGAAAAATTCCAACTGCTCGTGGAATTTGACAGCAATTGCATCAGTCATAGAAATAGCGCTCAGAAAAAAGAACAAATCGTTTATTTGTTGACTCATCATTTGTATAATAATTGGAACCAACATCAAATTACGATGGTTCATTGGATTTGAATACTTCCATTCGAGCAAAAAAAAATTTGAATAGAGCATTTAGAAACAAATGAATTTTATAGGAAAATTGATGGGCAATGCAAAGAACTTGGGAAAGTTTGGGACCCAAGAGGTGTTCATTCTGATGACCCATGCAATTGAATACGTCTTAAAAGAACTCATGTAATATTAAAAATTCCAACTATCATTCGAAAGGCTCCTTACACGAAATTATCAAATTAGAGTACGAGCATTATCCCCATCAACGCCACCTATGAAAAATGCTGAGCTGTCTAGCTGCCTTTCCTTATTGGTCCTAGAGTTACACTCAGTGAAGATCAGCAAGAAAGTAAATGCTAGTAAAGAATACCCACAGTGCAAAGCGTAAAGAATTAATTCAAAAGAGCAGCTCGTACTGCAAGGCAATTACTTTTATCAACTATTGATTTTTCCTTTTCGTTATATATGACATCCAGAGCATGAATGGAGATACCAAAGATATAAAACGTACTCATAAATCAATAAAAAAAATTCAATTCAGTCTTCTGTATGCAATGTTAATCTTATCTTTCAGGGGATGTTGTTTCTAAAGAGTAAAACCGAAGTATAGCCCGAAATATTTTCAAATGGGTCAAAATACAAGATCTTGAATGACGATGTTGAAATCACAGTAAATTCTTCAGTTTTAGGAAAGGTTTTTGTGAGAGCTTCCACCGCAAATTGCAAACTTGAGAAATGCCGCATTTTCACGCATCGTCGATCTAAAGGCTTCGAAAATATTGTGCAGAGACCTGCAGAGTCTTATGAAATGTAAAGATACCGTACTGATATTCAGGTATATTGACTGTCTTAAAACATCTAGAAAATGCATTGACTGCTTTGTAACATAATGACAATGTAATTACGTGTAGAAAGATATCTAACTGAAATTAACACGTATTATCAATAATAAGATATGTAAAAAAATACCTCGACAATGTTAGCAAATTTCGGCCATCTTGAAATAGGAAATACCTCGATATGCTCACACAATGTTGCAACCTTTGGTCATGTCGAGAATTACATTAATAAGCTCAATACATTTAGGCAATATCATAACACGCACTGAGGTGCCTTTATAATGAGAGCAAATTCTGGCAATCTTAGAACATGTAGAGAAATCCCGTACGGATGTCAGGACATAATTGGCAATCTTGGAACGCCTTGTAAAGTGTCTTGCGATTGCGACGCCCTTTCGCCGGCTTGAGGACCACCTTGAGCCAAGGCTGAGCTCACACTCCAACTTGGAGAGAGCTTATCACAGTCCCTGAGTGTGGGCTGTAAACTCTTGCCAAATGTCTCTAGAACAACGCATGCAGTCTGGGATTCTGTGTTGTTCAAATAAATTATTTTTTAGATCGCAGCTTATTGTATAATGAGGTTTTCAATTAATTTATATTAAAAAAAAACATGTTTATTATCGCAAATTTGTTTCAAAGAAACAAATGTGCAGAATAAACTAGCGTTTAAAAGTAACTGATTTAGAACGATGGTAAAAATTCATCGTTAGCAAAAAAAGTAGCTGATACCTATTGAAAAATTAGTTCCTAGCAGAAATTCGTGTCTCCCGCATCTGAGAGCACCCACTATAAGTAAAATAAAAAAGGCTTCTCTTTAAAGTAATGGTGGCGATGTGGAAGTAAATCAGAGTGACAAATCTCTCGAGAGCTAAAACAGTTCTCGTTTCACTTGAAAAAACAACCTCTTTAAGTTGGGATACGTCACTTGGAAACAACCTGCATAAAAGATGCCAGTCGTAATCTAGGTGCAGAGTGTCGGATGACTATTCTCAAGTTTAAATCCTACGCTTTTGAAGCATCATTTATCAGTTTTCTCTAATCAAACGCAGTCATTGCTGATGACGGACAATGAGCTGAAGAAATGAACTTCTTTCAGCATCCAGCGGCTTGTTATCCCTCAAAAAACAGTGCTGCATGCTGCTCATCCCCACGTCGTTGCGCGATGGCTGTGAGTCTGACGTGCTTCACTGAGCGACAACATGCTCAAATTTTCCTCATTCCTCACAAAATAGTTACAATTCATTCTTTTGTAAGAATTTTGAAAGTAATCTTTGAAATTATATTCGGCTGTGATCATGCCCTTTTGCTTCGCAACTCGTCGAAAGGACCTACGCATGCAGGTGTGTATCACCTCAGTGATGACACATCAAATCTCGGTGTGCGATCATCAGAGCTCCATCAACTACTTTTCAGAGCTGTATCGTGAGGTACAAGACGCTCGTCAGGTATACTTCGCATGAATTACTTGGCAAAAAATACAAAACGCATCAGTCTCCACTCTTTAGAGCTGTATTCAATGATGCACGATACTGTTTAGAGACACGTCGCAGCAAAAATAGCTTGACCATTTTAAATAGCAAAACTAAGGAAAGTCTACTCCCCTACCTCAATGGACTAATATGGTCAAACAAACATCTATAACATCCAGTTTTATTGATGATTTTAATGTTTAACAAATACTATCATCACTCCTGAAAATGCGCACCGAGTGAAACCGGTAACTTTGAAGATTTAGGCCTCGCTTTTCCTATCTACGTAGACGGAAATAATTCGGACTTACATACGGCCTGCCTCGACACAGCATGAGCTGTAATGGACACTTGCGTCACAGGTGCTGCCACTCAAAACTCATTTCTGACATGCACAACTTAATGCTCGCGTGTTTTATAGGGGGAGGTTTTTGGACTTTCCAGCTCCATTTTCTTCCTCTCCCGATGTCCAAAAACTGCACTCAAGGTTGAAATTTGATACTTGAAATATCTCTGCTTTCTACTTGTCGCATAAACAGTTCCGATGATCGAAATCAAGCGCATATTCTTTCTGAGTGAACCAGGTCACTGTAGCAACACTGTAGAGCTGTCTCATGTTACCTTTAGCACTCAAGAGTTGAACCTTTCAAGCAATTTGGGTTTGGCGGATAATTAAGCTTTTGTAAAGTGAAATTTACACGGGCAGAATGAAAATATCAGTGGTTCTTTTAGTTGTTAATTAAACTGAAAGCAGATCACATTATGTCATAAAAATGACATAAAGTAAGTCAATTACATTATCAATGATTTTATTGGCTTACTTTATGTCATTTGATTACCAAAGATTTTACGTATTTATAATTGAGAAAAAAATGTTCTCTGTACCCATTGCATTAGGGTTTCCTTTATGTCACCCTAAACTATCTTAATCCTGACTTTACCTGTTTGGACAGATGAAATCTATACAGTTTAATGCGTACAAAACCAGTTAGTAGTTCACCTCAGTCACGTGTATCAAATTTACTGAGGTTCACTCTTCGCAAAGTTCGCGCAACGTGGACGCCAAGTTGCGACCCGCTGGACGAAAGTTCTCTAATTAAGAGAGTGATGCTGGTCTCCTTATTTAGGGAGGGCCACAAAAAAAAGATGAAATCATGAGCGTAAAAAAATTTCAAATAAGAGTTCATGAAATTGGTAATACACTTTTACTTCTAAAAATGAGAACAGGACAAAATAACTGAAGTAATCACAGAGTTTTTACCATTTAATATTAGTTTAGTTGTCGTCGCCTAACCTGTACCCTCGCAGATCACAAACGGAATGGATTGAGCTGTTGGCAGGAGTAATAGATTTGAAAAATATCCATGTGTCCTTAACGGCGACCTAAGCCAATTCCACCGAAAGCTTTGGCATTAACTATGATTCGCTGAGTTCTACGAAACCAATTAGCTGAGTGAACTCAGTAAGAAACCATCATTTTGCGTTATTACCTGCTTGCGTTTTAGCAACATTAATTGAAGGTATTTCCCATTCCTCGAATTTTTTGGAAGTATTGAGCATTTCCCCCAATACTAAAAACGCTCATTTGATTAGGGGATGCGGTCTTCAGGAGATGCGGTCTTCCTAATAATGATCCTAATCTGCTTACTAGAGCTTCTGAATTATTTCCGCTGTACTTTCACGTTCCAAACCGTTGTTCTTGGTGAATATGATGAACAGGTAGAGGTCGTTCTGTTTAGGTTATCAGAGTTCAGTTGAATCCATTCTATGCGGTACCAGATAGCTTGAAGTAACTTCCAAAATTGCCTGCATTTTTAGTGCGATTTGATGAATCAAATTTTTTTCAACCTGCCTTAAGTTCCAAATAAACAAATATGTTTTTTAATAAAGGCGACAACGCTGAATTAACAGAAAAATTAGGCGCATTCATTAGCAAATGAAGAGGAAATGACTTTGGGTGCAGGCAGGTGACTGAAGAATTTACTAAATCCCTCTAATCGTGAGCCTCTGCAGTTGTTCAATAAAGCCGTTCGATTTCCTAAGTTATTGAAAACAAAATTTTTCGTGTAAATATCCTATGTCTCATATTCTTTGATCGTAATTTCCCTAAGTGTAATTTTCCAGTCGAAGTCTACCAAAGTTAACCCTTTTTAGAACAATGAATTCACTTCAAAAGAAACGACATTAGCTCGCGACTACGAGGACAATTTTAGTTTCATTCCCTCTCATCTCAGGGCATCTAAACAACTCTCACACTCTGAGTAACTTGCACCAAACTGAAATTGTGAGTTTTGATGCTTTATAAGAAATAGAATCCGAAATTTGGTATAAAACGAAATAAAATAAATGGCTACACAGCTTTCGTACAACACCGGTTCGCACGGCTCTGAACCTCAACGGAGAAGCGCACAGCCAAAAACAAAATCCGTGTTCGTAGTCAACTCAAAAGCTCTCAGTTTTCTGTTTGGAAATTCTTGCTTCAAAAGAATAAATATTAGCTCAGGAACTGGCGTGCCTCGGTCCTACTCTAAAGCTGCGTGTCGCCGTGTACTGCTGCCGGCACCGGGGTGTTGTCTGCAGCTCTGTAGCCGGCAGTGCAGGCCGCTGCTGTGACAGCTCGGTTTTGCAGCCGCAAATGTAATTGCACACCGCTGGTGTGGGATAAAAAATATAACTGTGAGAAAGTCCATCAAAAGCAATTGTATCATACGGGTAAAATTTAGTAGGTTTAAGATTGCTATTTAAGAAAATCATCGCCCAGGTTCGACACATTGAAAATTTTTTAATATTCTCAACGATAAAGCACTCAGTACTATAGGATTTTTATTTTGAATTTAATAATTAATAAGTAAGCAAGATATGTATTCATATTTATATACGAGTGCATATATTTATACTCTACATACTCGGTATCTAAACATACATGAGCGTTCAAAGTAAATTATATTCACTCGTAGTCAATCTCTGAATAAACGGCCAGAGTGATCACTGAATAATGAAAGTGGAAGCTCAATCTTTGAAGACTCTCAACAGTGGCGCCTGGAACACAGGCCAACCGTTCCATTTTAATTGATTGCGAGGGGACTTTGGGAGAAGCGCGCACTCGTTAGCGAGGTTGACTTAAAGAGTTTGGGTTAAAAAACACAGTGCTCAAAATTTAAAAACACTTGTACGCGAGAAGTATTGACTATAGTTCTAAGCGTTTTTTTTAATTGATGTCAATTTCTTCCAATTTTTATTTAGCATACTTAATTTGTAAATTGAATGTCCATGGTCGAAATCTGGGAATAAGTGATTCACAGTCTAGTTGCTAAGTTTGAGTAAGAAGACATGGCACATGCACAGCCTATGCGAGATACAGTGTATACATTAGTAAGAATCAAAAAGAACAAGAAAGGACGTATGTGAAGAGCAGCGGATACGTTGGTACGAATTTTCAGTTCTTTGTCTGTATATTTTCAGTCTTAAGATGATGTTGGAGACATCAAAACGTTGCTCTTTATAAATGGACAGTGATTTAGAATTTAATAGATTGAGTGTTTTAGTAAATATGATGTGCAATAATTTTCGTTTTTTATAACGTGATATTAGAAGTTAGGAAATTTTCAGGTCTTTGCCAAAGTCTGGGATAGGAATTGAAGTCCTGCTTACTTTAATTCCTATGTCAGACTTTGGCAAAGACCTGAAAATTTTCCAGCAGTAGAAGTCCTGCTTACTTCTGCCGAGTTCTCCGCTCTCGGCTCGTCTTCTCAGTGACGCAGAGAAGAGCGTTGCGCTCTGCACCGAAAAGTTCCAAGTTCAAATAAATAGCACCTACGCGGTACATTTGCTAGAGCGAGCTACCCCTTCGGTGAAATAGAAAACGGAGGGAGAGAGAGCGAGCTAGAGGGCTTAGGAAGACTATCCAACTCAATGAGCTTGCGTTTCATTTCGTTCCCTCGTTGTTAAGGCCTGAGCAACCATTGGAATTGGAAACCAATGTGATGTGGAAACAAGACGATGAAAAACGAAGTAATCCACGAAATTTTTTTCAGTTTGTCATAAGTGTGAGAGTAATTTAACCCTATACGATGTTGCTCAGTTGAGTTAACTGCCCTATTTTTGAACGAATTAAATAAGATATTTGACTTAACGTTCGAATTGTTTTAAATTACTGCAACGGTACTGTCTAACTGAAATTTAGGAAACAACACACTCGTTGTCAGGATTTTATTCTCATCTCACTTTAGGACTTGCCCAGTAAAGTGTGGTGAGTCAGAGAGAGGAGTGCATGTAGTGTAAGCCAGGAATGCGGAATTTAACTTGGAAAACGCCGAGTGATGTATGAGAAGAGTGCTCTTAATTAAACCGTAACAACAAAGATTAGCAACGAGATAGAACTTATTGACTCGGAATCTAAGTTTTAAAGTGCTCGACAAAATTAGTTTACTTGTTTTAAAAACGGCAAAATATGCTGGACATTTCCTGATGAAAAACTCGATCAGTTTGATTATCATGTTTTGAAGTATTGCACAAAATATGCATCACCTCACAAGATTCATCAAACATTTGTGGCATAAACTTGGTCTTTAAGACGCTTCATATAAAGCCCCCTGTCAAGCTGTAATAAAGAGTGTTATAAGCAAATATGCAAGGATGCAATAGTCCGGTCAATTTTTGTAGATCTCAAAATTGGAGTTGTCTATTAAATGAGTACGAACGCCTAATGGAATCAAAGAATAATGAAAGAGTGAACTCAATCTTTTCAGACTCCCTTCGATGCTGCCTGAGCGTCCTATATTTTGAGAGTGTAATTTTTTTCAAAGTGATTCCTTGAAGTGAACAGAAGAAAAAGCGCTGAATGAAACGAATGTTATCGAAACGCGACCTTCCTAAAAAAACTGCGAGGTTTCAATCTTTCTAAATTACATAGGAACTTGTTTCAGATTAAATAATTACATTTAAGACTCGACAATTGAAATGACGAGTGGACAATCTTTAGACATCAAAAAATGGCAGTTTGACGAGAAGACCGCGAGCACAAAATTTGAATTGTCCGTGAACAAATTATAAAAAATTAATTGCAAAAACTGTAAATTTTTATCTTCATGGAAGTCACTCATTAGCATATTTGGTCCTTTGAACTCTGTAACAGAACCATGACGGCAACTGATCTCAATACGTAGCAACTCAGAGCGTCAGATTCATTGTTCACTCAGACCTGTTCGCACTGATTGGACCAGTTTAATCAGGTCCAAGGACGTCGGAACGGTAGTACTTTGGATCAGGTTTGCACGATGTACTGGTAACATCATATTTTTACTTCAGTATTGGTACTTCGTATGGGCTGCGCCATAGCATGGTGCAGGCAGCGCTGCGCGCTTGAGAGCGACACCGATGGTTCAGTTGGCTGCCTCTGTGGCGGAACCCATGCCTCGGACAATCGCATTGATGGCCCAGAATGGGTAAACGTGGAGTATTTTCATGAGTGCTTTTGCTTAATCAATAATAGAACAGCAGGGTTCTGGTCCCCTGAGGGAGAACCATCAAAAAATTTGCTTCTAACTGTCATATTTCAGTAGTAATGACAATTGAAACCTAATATGAATATTCATTTAATGTTAAAATAAGTCATCAAATTATTGACGTAATCTGTGTAACTTGGCATAGTTGGTTCTCCTTTAGGCATGGAAGTGTGCGCAGGGTGGAAAGTACTTGGAGGATAGAGCCTGAGTAATCTTTAATTTATGGTAAATTTCAGTGAAACTCCTAGACTTTTCTCTGTCTTTTAATATTTTTTTGCGCCGTGCAGGAGTTCGGTCGGTGTGTGAGCGCCCTAAGCACGCGTCACCACTTTGCTAAGCACATCAACGCTCCAGCTAAGTCAAAAGTAACGAAATCGGCCAAGTTGAAGGCCGATGCGTCAGCCGTGCAGGGAGGAATGGCCTCAAGCCCTTGATGAGATTCCTCAGCTCAGGAAAATCTCGAAACTTTTGTGTCAAAGATAATTCGTTCAGCACAAAGGCAACGGCTTTGACGACGCCGAAAACGACGACGAACGGACACGACACGACGTCAATTCTAGCAGATAGCTCAAACACGACATTTTTGAAGCCGCTTTGCTTCAATGAACGAGTTTTACGAGTCCTGCTCAACTTGAAAGAAGGAATCAAAATACATTATTTGTTTCTTTTCGATATTTTTTAGCCCATCGCAACACTGAAATCCCTTTTGATGTGTTCACTAATATAAAGAAATTATATTGAAAAACTTCGATAGAAGTTAAATGGGTTTAGTAATCGCAGAGTCTTAATCTTGGCTCAATACAGATCTAAAGAGCTTATTGAAAGGATTACTGTTTCGATTCAGCGCATTTTCAGTCTTTCTCTAAATGATTTTTGGTTCTGATAACATGGTACTTGTAAAAATTAAGCATTTCATTTTGTTTCAAATTTAAAAGGCAGTGACGTTTATTTCCGTAAATTATTATAGTATGATTTTTTAAATTATTTTGATTGCTAGAGTTATTTCTACGCAAATTTTCCTTGACAGAGTAAGCTCTGGCATCTTAAAAAAATGACAATGAATAGTTCTTTGACGGAAGAGAATTGCGAAAAAAAAGCAGTTTCAATTTTTTCGCTTTTATCTCTTTGTAACAATTGAACACATTGCCAAAAAAAAGGGCAAAAGCTATGTCATTTGACAATTTAAAAAATTGACTCACCATTAGAGTGTTGAACTTACACGTGCACTCGCCCACACTCACGCGTTTACATACACAAACTCAGTTGACAGATAAATTTTGCGATTCATTAATTTGACCGATTTCATTACGCGCACATAACTATTGAACGTGCGCTAAAGACGGTTTCTGAAGAACAAATACTTCATGAGTATTTTGCTCAAACACTTTACTCTAGTTCTATATCACGTACAATCTCATGTGCATCGCACGAGAATCTCACAGGCTGTGAATAAAAATATCTGGCAAAATGCAGTTCATATTTTGCATCTTGCATGCACTGACGTCTGTAAAGGACTTAATAAATTGAGTTCTCCTCCTTTCAGTGCGCCCAAAGATAACGTTTCCATACAACTGTACCCAGTCTAGTTTTTTCGTAGAGGCATCAAAGTTTTTAGCATCAAACGTGCAGATATCGTCACCCAGTCTGCAATACATTAGATTTGATGGGTTCTAAAATGTTCTAACAACACAGTGCCCAAGGTATATTGGCGTCGTTTAATATTTTGCACCAGTGTTTTTGCACCAGTGTGATTGGATAGAGTACATTATTTAAGAAGGTTGCACTTGAATCTTCTTCTAATGACTGTTTTTAATTTGCTTTTTCTCTTTTCAGAATAATTTAACACTTTAGCTAAATCTAGCTGCAGCTTTTCTTTCAAGTCGCTAATGATATCCTCAATGAGAGGGAGTTCTCTTCGATCGTAATATTCTTCGTCGTTGTGCAGTGACTAAAATCTGTGTTGATTGCTTCATTTTCTGTTTGTAATTGCAATTCCTTAATCTTCTTCCAGCAATGAATATTTCTCTGAATGTGTGCAAAGTTCCATGAATTAATTAACAGACGTACCCGAAAAATCGTCAAAAAGATCTCTTAATGACGATGTTCTCTCATAAAACTGCGCAATGAAGTTTAAGTTCTGTGGTTTTCTTATAAATTACACTCGTTACTTCAGATAGATTTATTCTCTCAGAACATCACAGCCATAGAATGAAAATGGAACCTCATTCACCAAAAAAAATTCTGCTTGCATAAAGTTGTTCTTTCGACATAAATCGTCGCATTGAATGGAATGCTTCGTCTGACTTTCAAGCTTTTCATTTCAATTCAGTTTTCTCTTCCAACTTTTAATATAAATTATTGAGCGTTTGTCTCCTCTCTTTCCAATAATCGTTTCGCACTCCCTGATGCAATTCATTTTTTCAATCGTAACATCCCTCCTACAATTTCTAATCTGCAAATGAACGTCGAGATCTGCTCTGTGAAATGGTTTTCCATTGCATTTTAAGCATTTTATGTGCGAGAAATTCCTTCTCAATTACAATAACCTCTCAGAGAATTGCGTCGTGCGTTGTAGCGACTGCTTAATCTTGTCGTTGATGCCATCCTGCTGCCTTTGAACTCAAAGTCCTCTCCTCGAATTCCTCAGTCACGAGAACTCTCGACACAAGAATCCTTTGTCAAGTCAATCGTTACCAGCCTATTGACCCGATACTGTTGAGAGGGGCAGCTTCGTATCCTGACTACCAGCTAAAGGCAATGTAGTCTACTTTAAGGAGAACTGAATTACAGAGCTTGAGAAAATGATAGAAAGTGAATAAATAAATTTGTCGATCTTGTGTCCCAGCGCACAGTGAGCGGCTCTTCAGTATTTTGACCGGGCGAAAGATGGCAGATAAGCAATGAGAAATTTCGGTGCGAGAATACTATCAAAAAGATCAGTGAGAAAAAATGTACAAATTTGAGCGCCTGGAAATACACTCTCAATAAAAGACATAGCACAATGTCGATAATTCACGAAATAAACCCTTATACCACCTGTTTTTTTCCAAAAAAGTTTTTCATGTGTGATAATAGGTTGTGATGTCTGAAAGTAACACCGACATCAAAATCTACTACCACAATTGAAAACATTTTAACAATTAACTCATTTTCAAAAATGATAGCTTTCTAAATTTTCCCTGAACTTCAGCACAATTCTTGGCTTGCAACCTTATTAGTAACAGTTTCACCATCAGTTACGCGTGTGCGCCTCGTCAAAGGCAAGAGCACCAGACCTGACTGGACTGCCTTGAGCGTATCTTGTTGACAAAGCAGAGCTAGCGACGCGAATAATCACTCCCATTGTTGTTGTTCAGACAAGTTTTATCGCCAGAGAAAACTTGGGAAACCCCAATCACGGGCCCTAAAGTAGGGTATGCTTTTGTCTCGCTCTCATCGTGTATTTTGAGGGCGTTTGATGAGTCAGTTGATGCTGTCAACAGGGACGGTAATCTGGCACTATGCAATCACATTTGTAATGATTGCTGCCGGCCTCAAGGTTGTCAGTCATGAGCTCTCTGTTTCATTTACTTGATGATTTGCTACAAACAAAACCTAACGAGAGAAAAAAGAAATCTGATTAGCCACATGCAAAAATTTATCGAAAAAACGAAATGAGATTTATCAAACGAAAACAAAAGTGAAATAAAACGAAGGAAGATTTATCACAAACTAAATTTCATGAGGAAAAACAGGTAAGATATATCAGAAATAAAATCCAGCCAGCTATTAAAAAATGTGAAATGATTTATCTCAAGCGAAACCTAATTTGTCGTAAATGAAATGCGATTTCAAACAAATGACATCGAAAACGAAACGAAAAAAAATCTGATAAGTTAACAAAGAAATTTAAATCTTCTCATGCGATGCTGCGGCTAAATGAGAAAAACAACAACTGCAGTGCCCGAAATGTATTTTACAATTAAAAAGTTTTGCTTTATTCAAAACAAATTGAATTTGTCATAACAGAGATATGTCACGACTGAAATTTCGTTCGTGATAAAAGAACCAATGATGAGCTGCAGCGTAAGATTTCTAACCAAAGCACATATTTACGTTTTGCCCTGAGTTTTTTTTTTGCCTGCTTGTGATTATTTTGATATCTGCTGTTTTGATGTACTGTTGTTGATAAATCTATGAACTTGTTAGAAGAAACAATACGCATTCATAACTCATTTGCATTTCGTTCACTCATTCTGATTTTTTACTTGTTGCAACTCTAATAAAATTTAAAAGGTAAAAAAGCTATCTAATTTCACTCGATCCCAGAGACATTATTAATTAAGCTCAATGTATGCAGAGTGGGTACAATATTGTTTACTGCTAAAATGAAGGCAGTGGGATGTTTTTTTTTTGCGGCTGCTTGGATACAATTACAAGAAATGAGAAATAAGGCGCCTTTTCATGTGTCCGTCCCAAAGCGCACGTCTCGTAAATTTATACCAGTATATATTCATACATTTACATCTACGTACACTATATTTGTCATATATCAACACTTGAGGGTGTCCTGGTAACAGAGTTTTTTCTTTAGAGCTGCAGCGTTAGGGCGCATCTCAAAATTAACAATTTCACCTGTTTTCATGTTCTTTGAGATATTCATTTACAAAAATTCCTGAATCAATTTATCTCAAATTTCACTAAATTTTTCAAAAAAGAATTTGAATCATTTTTCCCAATTTCATACCAGTTGCCCTGTGCGAAAAAAGTTGTACGGTATAAAAAATCCCACCGTTTGAAACAGCCAGCTGACGTATCGATGACATACCTTACAAAAACAATGATAAAAAAGGTTTGAATGAATTACTTTATTCCAGGTAAAGCTAGTTTAAATTATTTTTATTCTGGTCAATATGTAAATTACGACCCATTTATTGTTAAGCCCTAATTCTTCAAGCAAGGGCCGCATTTCTATAAGTCTCCCATGTACGAAATTTCTGAGAAACACACATTCATCAGTTTATTTCTCTGTATATAAACACAAACGCAAGTGTATACATTTATGGATACTTTTACTGAATGTGTTTTTTTTATTTACCTGTTTGTGCATGCACTGTACATGCCATTCATGCACTAACGAAAATGAAATTTGTCACAAATTTCAAAAATGACAAATCCAGTTTCATTTCGGTTGAATCAATTTTCTTTTAACAACCCTCGGATTTCATTGATGACTATTGAAATTAATTTTAAAAATTACTTCATTTGTAGATCATCTATTTCCATTTGGAAAAAAAAAAATTTCTTCAGGTATCATACTAGCTGAGTTTCGCGTGCAACGAATCGACTCACATATGGTGTTGTGTATACTGCGTACAAAAAATACAGTCATTCGATAATGCTCGTTAGGCATCTAGATCATTTCCCATTTCTCATTCTTATATACTGACGCAGGCTGAAACCTGTCACAACCTTTAATTTACAATCAGACAATTTATTACTTTTTTGAATTGTTAAAGCCCAATGTTATTTGTATTTTAAGAGAAATAGAAAAATTGAATGAAAAATTGGTTTCAGCTAAGTATGGCCTAGTTTTTAAGAAAATATATACATATGTACACTTATTATTTCTCCTTATGCGTGTCTTCAAAGGCGTACCGATTTACATGAAGAAAAGTCAAGTCATCATCCCAATGTACTTCAACAATCATCGCACTGACGCGTGAACAGCTCCCCTTTGTTCGAAGCCAGTTTCCGTTGGGGAAAAACACTGATATTAAAACTTCCCAATTTACATGTTTGGGCAGTTTTACTACAGCCAGCGACCTAGAGTAAATTGGCCCCGTCCTTCAGGGATCTTTGTCCTTCATTCGAGACGCTCACTCCATTCTGGGCAGACATGGATATGATAAGATCGTTCGAACCGAATTTTAACAAGGTAGAGCTACCGCGCATAATGAATGCATAAAATATGAGCCTGATCTAGGAAATTCAAGTTTGAGGAGGAAGGATTTCCATTGAAGTATACCGATAGTTGTATTATCTAAGACTTTAATCACCACACGAATAGAAATTTTGAATGTTTCGAACAAGGCGTGACGTTATTTCCATCTAAATTAATGATACTGACTATGGGCTCTTGACTCAAATCGGAGAAACGTAGCCTCCGCCTGCAAATGTTCTGAAGAAATCCTAACCAGGTTGAGGGATATGAAGTTTGTGGGGTTGCGGTAGTCTCAACCTGTTGCCAGCGAGAAGTAGGAGTCCTTAGCCAATTAAAGTTTAATTTTACTCATTTTAACGTTATTAGGCTGTCACTGCGATAAGGGCTTCAGGACGCAAGATAATCTGCCACTTGGAATTCCCTTTTAATTTCATATTAGGATGCAAATTCAATAGTAAATAAAATGCACTGAAGGTGTTTACACGCGCTAATGGTGAAACCACATGGTCAGTAAAGGAACAAAATCTATGTCTCGGCATAACTCCAATGATAGAGAGGTATTGCGATAATTGGCCACCAAGTGAACGCTGAGGTCTTGTATGAATAACCTCGTACAACTTGTTGCTGCAATATGATCAGCCATCAGAAAGCCGAAATTAGCGTGTGAGCTCCCTGGAATACATTTATTCCTACAGAGGGCGGTTTGGCAAGAATAGAATAATCATTTACGGTCAATTTTAATTACCTCGTCATAAAGCCTAATGATGAAAAGTATATTCACAGATATTCAACTTTCATAACGATAGACGCACTTGTGTGTGAAGAAGGTGAGTGTTTGTACTCATGTGAGCTGAAAACCTTTCAATTTGGGAATGAATCATGGCTGCTAAATGTTAGTTGTAACCATCAAAAGTATTCACATAATAATAAACAATATAAATATTACATCAATCATTCGTGTAGAGGTTTCCCAGTTCCAGGGAATAATACTGTGCAGCTGTATTCTAGAGACCGCGGAGTCCAGAAGTTTATGGTCTGGAAGTTTCGTAGCATTCGCCCAGATGGCAACCCACAAAATACCTAAAATCTTGGCACATTTAGAAACCACCGAGGTCTATATAGTTGAGTTCTAACCTGAGCCAACACTATTATTCATCTATAATTCATTCATCGCCTACAACGGACATCGTCATCGTTTTTATTTGCATGGATAAATTTTTTGGAGAAGTGAACTTTTAGTGAGACCAACTTTAACGCATTTGTGAACTCATCCTCAAGATTTGATAATATATTTGACAGATTTTCGTGCATTCAGACCCACTTTTATTTTGACCTATTACTTGCATGCGCGTCTGCCTTCATTATTGATTTGTCTCAAGAGATTGTGCTCAAATAGCACCCAAAGACAGACGATGAATCCTTGTGAGCTATATTTTTTTTTTAAATACTAACACGAATCAGAAACATTTTTCCGTAACTCCCTGTCATGTTAATTAACAAAGGACGCAAGTGAGAGCAGTACTCGTATACATTAACAATTATGAAGTCAGTTCCCTTTTTATAGGGTAACTCGTGTGTTAGTGAAAGATGTTCCCACTTTTATGAAATAAATTAAAAACTGACAATCCCATTTTTTAAAAAAATTCAAAAGACTGACCATCCCACTTTTTTGTAATAAATTCAAAAGACTGGCCATCCCACTTTTTTGTAATTAATTCAAAAGACTGCCAATCCCACATTTATGTAGTAAATTCAAAAGACTGACAATCCCATTTTTTTGTAATCAATTCAAAATACTGACAATCTCACACTTTGTAATAAATTTAAAAGACTGACAATCTCAATTTTTGTAATCAGTTCGAAAGCCTGACAAAACAGCGTTAAAATGGGCAAGTGTGAGTCCCCCCTTACAGGGTCAGTGAGCAGCTCTGAATCCAGCAGCTTTGGAGGAACATTTGCCTGCTTTTCTGCGACGCCATTCATCTTCACGCCTCAGGGAGCGCAACTGCCTAAGCAAAGAAACTTTTCTGCTAGCATGGGATCATTAATTCAACCTTTATTGGCTTGACTCGCAACTGATGAGCAAAGATTACGAAGAGCTCGCATTAATTAAAACTTCTTTTACCCGTCGTGCAACTCATTACGAATTGCTGCAAGTTCATTCATACGAGAAATAAATAAACTAAATATTTCTTTTTATGCTTTCACCAGCGGAAGTGTAATGCGCTATCGACACTACACAGCCCGCATATATAAACATATGATTATTATGCACATAGATATATGTAGATAAGCTTATATCATTCCAAAGGAAGATTACATGTCGGCCTGATGCTGTGAAGCGAATATGTTATAACGACAGAAGAAATATGCTTCCAGGTTTGAAGTAAAGGTCATGTTTTAACAAAATTTCCTACCGAACGTTACCAGTTTGCCTGAGCCCAAGCGAGGCTGTCACATTATCACGGTTCCATGGAGAACAGGGCGCAGGAATTTCGTAAATCAAGTAGGTTACGAGCGACATGAAATTCGTCGTCAATTTATAAGATGCCTTGTTCGTCCAGGTTCTTTCTTTAGGAAAGGCCTCAATTTTGAAACTTAAAACACTGCCTTCCTTCGTAACAGAATTCCAGTGCGCCTAAAACGGTAACCGTTCAGAACTGAACGTATTTGTTGACGTTGCCTCGGAAAAAGTGCGGTATTCTCCTGATACTATATTTCGTCACTGATGTGCTCGACATTGTGTGAATAAAAGCTACAGCAGCTGTTCGTCATGGCTCAAATGTTTGCGAACGTCGAGAATTTGCTTGCCGGGGTAGCGTTTAGATTTATTTGCCTGATACTACAAAAAGGGATGCTGTATTTGCAGAAAAAAATTTCTCTTCAAATTACGCTGCAGTCGCAGAGCGGTATCACCACCGTGTAACACGTGATGTTGTGTCCGTGTGATGTATAGAGTAAGTAAAATTTAGGCAAAATTTTCTAGCAGCGTCTCGCACTGTGCAAGTAGACCGGGGGATGAAAGAGGGTCATTAAAGTTTACGTCGTAATCTATATTTATGAGATGATGGGCGTGATACAGGAAGATGATAAGATGATGTGTGTGATGCAGGAAGTTAGGAACTGACGTTGAAGCTAAAAAGCTTCAAAATTGTAAGCGGCATCTAACAACAACAGCTGCAGTGACCTGCTGTGAAAATGAACGATCGCCAGAATGGGTATTTTAGTACGACAAATATTTGAGTTTTTTCTAAGTTAAATAGGATAGTGAGCTCTGTCAGCATCTCACAGCCTTATTGAATTGTCAGATGTGAGCGTTTTCTACATCAAAAATTCATTCTCAAAATTTAAATATTTCAATATTTATGCCAAGAAAAGGTCAATCTGTTAACCATAATCCAAAAAATCAGGAAAGAGGATGGCTCTTCGTCGTAGAGAGATTTGAAATGTAACCTCGCAATCGTTTGTTGTTGATGTAATAGTGAAGACCTGCTGAACTATTTTGGTTATCAATCAAAAGCCATTCAGAATTTTTCAATTTTTCTCTGAATTTTGCATCGAAAGCATCTTAGGCTTTCCAACAGCATTTAAATATGCATTCTATTTCAACTACGAGCCGATTTTTTTTAAGAGGGAACTGATCACCGCTGTCATTTTTTGTGGTAATTCATTCTAAAAGAAAATTAACGTGAACTTTTGAACAGCGTCAAGTTCATGTACTGAAATACTAAACGGCTCATAAATGAAAAATTCAGGTTCCTTTCACCGAATAAAACGTATGCTCAGACACCAAAATGTGTCATTTCTCCTTAATATTAACGAGTTCACTAACGATGTCATTCAACAAATTGACTCACTGAAATCGGGATCGTAAATCCGACGTCCGCGTGTTAGATTGTCCCTCTTTGGGAACTTGTCTTTTCATAATTCGAAATCAGTCGTTGTTCCTTTCTAACAATGAACAAAAAATTATCATAACTGTGCCATATTATGAAATTGAAGATAGTACTAATGGCATCGCCAGGGTGAATTAATTTTCACTGAAATTAAAATGTGGATTGTTCGACGCGTAGAACGAGCATGCAATTTCTACAAAGCATGCAAAGTAATGCTCATGGTACTTTCACTCGAACTTTGTTCAGAATATCAACAAATGTTGACTAACATGGACTTTTACGAACAGACTTGTGTTATGACAAATTCGCCGAGACCTGTCAGGGCACGTCGCTTTTCGCTCGAAAAAAAGAACGGAATTTTCATTACTTCCACACAGCAGAACATAGGAATTTGAATTCTAGTCTGATGTTTTCTGAGCGGAAGAAACTGCCACAGTTCAAAGAAAGAAAGAAAAGAAAAAACATTTATTTCCAATAAAGTACAAACATGAAACGTCGATACATTGGATT
>JACJUY010008542.1:0-18626 GCA_014220935.1 Platorchestia sp. MABIK | reverse complement strand
TAAGCCTAGTTAGTTAAATTAATTTAAAGCGTTAGTTCGACATAGTTTAATATTTAAATGGCAATTATTGCATGATGACGCAGAGTTGGGCAAGAAATTTATCTAAATATACTCGAACATTCACATTTACAACAGAAGCCTACCAAAACCTCAAAAATAAGCAGAAATGATGTACAATCATTGATGGAGAGTCACAAAAATAAAGTTCCTAAATTGTGGAATTTGACGAAGTTTCCAGAGTTACATACCTGGTTTTCAGAGCAGACTAAAGTTTCAGAGTCACTGACTACCCTGTTTATGCACAACTAACTCAAATATTGTACCCGAACTGGTGTTTTTATTTACTTTAATCTAGATTGCTAATAAGATAATTCACAACGTTCAAACCAAAAAAGGATTGCGCTGGAAAAAAATAAGAAAAAATCTAAAACGGCAAGTCCCATAGAAGGGAATAACAAAGAATATGAAAAAAGATAAATTGAATGAACAATTATCTAATTTCAGTATTGCAGTTTCTACATCAAGAACCTGACAACTGTGGGATCTCCTACGTCTATTCAAAATTGAACTTAAATGGCAAGAATAAATCGCTACTGTACGTTTTTGTTGAAAAATTATTCTACTCAGAGCTGCAAACTAGCAAGCAAAATAAAAAATGAACGCAATCCTGATACTGAGGAAGAAAACACAAATCAGTTAGGCACTATTTATTTACTTTTCAACTTCTGCACATTACCGCTCGCACCTGATACAAAAAATTCGTTGGGTTTCGCTCAGGACAGAAGGAAAGCGGGTACCCGCGACGCCGCAGCCTCAAAACAAACATGTTCCAAAATCTAAGAGGCTCGTGTAGCGCAGCAGAGATTATACAAATTAGGCCTTAACAAAATTAAACTAAATGCGACACCGGAGAGAAGGGAATTGAGTGTGCGATACTGTCTTCATTAACGATTATCTGTGCTGCACCATGATGTTGGCGTTGTACATTGAATAAAGCGATGGATTTGCTCAACATCTATGCCAATTATGATTGATGGTACAAAAATGAACAATTAACAATGATTTAATGAGCATTACCGCAACCGTCCTAATGTCCCCCTCCAGTGTTAAAATTCTAAGCAATCGTGAAATTTTATGGTGAATACAATTTTAAAAGTCTACAGAAAGGCTTGTAAAAAGAGCACGATAAACAATTGAAGACAGAATCGTAAATTCAACTCACTTACTCGGTGCATTTCTCCATATATACAGACTTTGGCTCAGCGCACCCCCCACCCCCATCGAGGGGTGGTCCTCATCCCCCTTTAAGGGGAGGCGGGGCGGGGTAGTCTAAAAAAATAATACATGACGGTAACGATGCTTGCAACCTACACTTCACACACAGCGCATTTTGTCCAATTTAAGGGGATTTCTTTCGTTCGTTAAAATTTACGGGAATTGTTGAAGGTACAAAAGGCTACGTAGGATAATTTAGGCGTTGATGTATGCTGAAGTTTTATCTTCGTAGCAATTCTCAAGTTCGGCGTCACGCTAAATGTTGTTTGAAGTTTTTGACTACTATTACGAACAATTTAAAATGCACAATGTCAGTCAAAAATACGCTTTTGAAAGCGAGACACAGAGAATACAAAAAGTACATTTTCGAGGGGAACAACACCAATAACGTTCAACCAAATCTAAGCGTCACCAAGTTCAACGATTACAATGGTTGTATATTTGAAAACAAATAAACTAACAGGATGAGCAGTAGACCCATTTTCAAAGCAACAACATCAAGTATTATAAAAAAATAGAAATGATTAGCTCTCGCTTGACATCGCGCAATGCATGCATTAGGAGCAATAAAGAGCAATTAATTTCAATAAGAGCAATAAATGCACGCAAGAGTATCTTTCACGTAGACAAATACAGACGAGTATGAGGGAGAAGTTTGACCGTTTGATACGAGACATCGGTGATATTTTCTGCCTGGCAGCAGGCGATGCTTTCAGTCCATTAGATGATGCCATTAATAATCGAGTAATGAAATTAGTCCATTAAGAGGTAACATCATCCATTAGAAGACAGTTAATCTATTAGATTATAGAGTTAATTCAGCTAGTTGAGGCGACAAATTTGGCCTCCCGGCAGTTCACAAGAGCCACGAAACTTTTCCCGAGCTCATCCCGCACAAGTGAAATTAGCAAAAGAAAGCAAAAATACGAGAATCTGTGGCACCGTCAGCGTTTGCCTGCACAGGCTTCAATGACTGACATGCATTTAGATGCAAACCAAGCATCCAACTTGCGAAATAAATGAGGCCACAGAAAACGCAATATGGAGTTACAAAGTTAACCCTTGCACAGTTTGGGACTACACTAGCACGAGAGTTGTGTGTTGCTCCATATTGCAAATAATGCCACTTATTAAAAAGCCAAAAGGAAATTATAATAATAATAAAGAAAACGTGAGAAGAACTCACGGAACTAAGCTAACAANCGCACATTTGAAAGTATCGAATGAAACTAAGATTGGGTCTGGTTAATTTTTACCCAAAACGTTTGTGATAATGTGTGGGAAAGTGAAAGTTACATATGCAGTGAGTAAAGATATATGAATTCCTAATGTGCACCTTTTTAGCACATTCACAGTGTATTTTCTGATTAATGTCCGTGTATAGATAGAAATTGCAGTTGTTGCGAAACAGCATTAGGA
The DNA here is from genome assembly GCA_014220935.1 of Platorchestia sp. MABIK. Classification (NCBI taxonomy): domain Eukaryota; kingdom Metazoa; phylum Arthropoda; class Malacostraca; order Amphipoda; family Talitridae; genus Platorchestia; species Platorchestia sp. MABIK. The sequence continues at coordinate 15,932 of JACJUY010008542.1, read as the reverse complement.
AAATAGGAGCCACTGACAAGGGCATAGATTAAAATAAATGTTAATATAAGCCTCTCTAATTGCTAAATAATAAAGCATTCAAAAAAGAGTAAGGAAGAAGGCACCATATAGTATACAGATAAGGGAATGCAGAATCTATGCAGAAGGGTCATAGAAACAGTTGAGAAAGAAAGTCACGGAACAAGATGGAAATTAAAGAAGAAAGTAGAAGGTGCTGATGAACAGGACAGCAGTGAACCAATAAAAAGTGGTTCTTAGCATAGTAGATGAAAAATTTATTTCAACATAAAGAAGTCCTACCTCTCAAGCTTGTGCCCTCACACATTTTTTTCCCTGGAAGTGCTAATTCCTTCAGATGCAATTGTTGTATCCTCCTGTCAAATTTTTGACATTTTTCCATTGATTTCTTGTAGGATTTTGATCTTTTGGTAAAGCTCACATTTTTTTTCAATTTTTGACAACTCAGGGCTATGTTTCAATACGTTATAAAAAATAGTATGAGGTAAATCATATGCTTCTGTGTAAAAAGTCCTTACTCATTAATATTGCTAGAAAATGTGTGATTAAAATGGTTCATTTCTATGATTCTTCTAATTTCAAAACACATGCTAATGCTGAGCCCATGTAAGTTTGACTAGACATCAGTTTTTACCAAAAATAATTATAGAAATGTTATGCGCTCATTTGGCATAAAAAGTATCACTATATACATCTTCAAATTTTCCAAAGCCTATTGAGTTTTATGCTATTTAATTTACTCTTTTCAATTCATCAAAAAGAGAGCAAAGCCTCTGATGATTTTAAGGGGTATTTGTAAAGGAGAGGACAGTAATTAATTTTTGAATTTTCGCTGCCTAAACATAATTGATTAAATCAAAAATAAATCTAAATACAGATCTAATTAACTCTGTTTAGACACCAAAAAGGGGAAAATCGATTACTGTCCTCTCCTTTACATTTACCTTATAAGGTTATGAAAAATATAAGCCAGTCTAAAGAGACAAGTAGCATGTATATATATAGCCTATGCTAAAGATAAGCCATTAGTGTTATTCCAAAAGCCATTGAGTGAGGTGGTATGCTCAAGAAACAGTTTTTGAATGACATAATTTCCTATAATATATTAACAACTAATGAAAAAAGACTTAAATTTTAGCGTTCATAAACATGATGTAATTTTTTACATCATATGTTTTGTTATGAAATATATACTAATTTGGTATTTGTTTATGTGCTGTTTTGCAGGTAAGTGTATCCTTTTTTTTAAGACAATTATATGTTTGATGGCATTTTTTGGTGACAGAAGTGAAACCATTGCAATTTTGAAATTTACCATTTCATACAATAATTGTAAGATAGAGGATGACTTGACCAAGTTTTTCTTTAAACATATATGACTATTGAACCTCATTTCATTTTATTCTGAAAAGTATATCATTTCTAAACATGGGTTGATAAATTTTGAGCAAATTATTTAATGTTTGACTCACAGTTAAAAATTGCACTGTGTCACTAGGATCTATGAAGATTTTGATAAGTTTGCTTCCCATATGTTTCTTCAGGGATGAGGTAGTTGGGTAGTGGATGAGTTCAGTACTAATTTCTCTTCAGGAAATATGAGATGTATAAAAATAATTCTCTAACATTTGGTGTTTTACTTCATTAACTTTGTTGGAAAAGATATAAAACTTTTACTTTTTAGTGTCAGTGCTGAATTCATACAATGTTAAAAGTTTTCTTTCACTTGTATAAAATTTTTAGGAATAGAGCATGCCTAAATAAATTTTGGCAAATTGCAGAGCAGAAAAATAGGAAATGAATCTACCGCGCATAGAGATCTGTATGCATGTGCAGTAATAATTCTCTGCACCAACTAAGGTAGAATGTGACACTTCACCTTATTGGATTTAATTCCTACTGTACCTACATACAAATATCTATGCTTTGTATGTAAATGTATCACTTTTTTTCTATTTTTTCTTTACTTTTTCCAATGCAATTTCTGCAATTTATGAAAGAATGCTTTATTAATATTTAGAAACTGGTAGTGACAATAACACACGATATCTTTCAGTTATTAAAATCAGCTTGAACATTGGCATTAGTTATCAAATTTGAAATAACCATTCAAAGTTCTTTGGAAATTGAATCATTAAAAATGTTGTGATGTACGCGCAAATCATCCCAAGACCCACACCTTTCTACAGCCCCTCTTCACATCATCATTATGGTCTCTCAGTAGGATTTTTTATAGTTCCTAAGTATTGACCATTGTTTGTTGAATAAATATCCTTGTCTTTTGTAAAGCAAGTGAAAGTCTTCATTACCGAGTGATCATTGTTGGCAAGCAGTAGCTTGAATGCAGAATGTTGTGTTGTATGCATTTCTAACACAAGTGAAAGCCAGTTTTTCTTCTTTGTGGCATTAGGAGTTGAGGTTCTTCCTTCGGATGTGTGGGGGTTTGGTACTGTATGGCTAGTGAAATAATAACAAAGTAACAAAAAATCATGAGAAATTGAATGCATTTTGTATGTAAGTATGTAATATCCTTTACTATATGAAACATTGTTCAAAACGTTTAATGACTTTTATTCAACATTAACAAACAATATGTAAAGATTTTGTTTTGTCCAAATTATAAGAAAGTATGAAAATTAGCTTTCCTTTTTCTACCCTTTTTCATTAAGGTAAAATATATTTGTGAACTATAGTGAAAGTTTATTCAAATTAGATTGGAAAAGTCCCTGTACAAAAAAACAAGCAACTTTAGGTATACATAAAAAGATTATTGTACATTTAAGGTAATTATTATTTATGCAAAGGAAATGAGATAATCTTAGGCAGTAGAAGTAAAAGAACATTAGAAGGATCATCTTCTTAATGAAAAAATTAAGCATTTAAAGCATCAGAAAACCAGAACAGTATTTTTTGCAAAAGTTGATAAGAAATGAAAAGAATAACTTGAGACAAATTATGATTGCTCAATAGTCAGGGAGTCTGTGGAAATTTTTTGACATTTTTATTTTAGATGAAAAAATGTTAGCGTGTACCAAAACTTACACCAATCCTTGAAGTTCTGATAGTCATTGTGAACTGTTTCTTGTTTAATGCAAAAATTCTTCTTAGGACAGTATTTGGGAATTCCACAGCCAAGTTTACTTGAGGATTCTTGGTCATTTTTATACTCTATTTTTATGAACTTTATTATATCTATGAATGCTACTCATTTCATGTAGTTAAGGGGATCTACTCCCCTGTATTTTTCCTAATTTACCGAATTTATCAAATTCCACTGTTCACGTTTCTATTGCATCTAGAAGAACAAAAATGAATACAGATATGTAAAATAGAATTCTGAACACATTTTCTCCTAGAAAATTTTTGATTTTTGCAATAGAAAAAAGTTATAGTGTGAACATAGGTAAAAATATATATACTTGCGCAAAACTTTTCCCACTCTACAATTTTTTACGTAGAAGCGCGATTGTGGTCTCATTCAACGAGGAAGGACTTTAGAAACCTCATAACAAAGGATTATTTGTAATTTCTAAATAGAAAAAAAGTCATTGTTACATTTGTTCAAAAATTTCTTTCCCAAGTAAATCCTAGATTCTTTCTCTATTCTCAGCTTCCACATTTATTTTGCGACTAGGTAAACAAAAATAAATACAGATATGTAAAATTGAATTCTGAACACATTAGCTTCTCTGAAATTTTTTGATTTTTCCAATAGATAATCACAATTGTTGGACATTGCAGCAATAACTTTTTTTCTAGTTCGAAATCCTAAAAAATTCTTCATTACGATGTTCCTGCAGTCCTTCCGTGTTGAATGAGATCACAATCGCGCTTCTACGTAAAAAATTGTAGAGTGGGAAAAGTTTTGCTCAAGTATCTAAATTTTTTCCTATGTTTGCACTAAAACTTTTTCCCATTGAAAAAATCAAAAAATTGTTTATGAGAAAATGTGTTCAGAATTCAATTTTACATATCTGTATTCATTTTTGTTCCTTTAGGTGTAATAGAAACGTGAACAGTGAAATTTGAAAAGTTCGGTAAATTAGGTAAAATACAGGGTAGTTGATCCCCTTAAAAGCTTTATTCTTATGTGGATATTCACTTCCAGTTCACAAAGCTGCATTTATACTTTACATTTCAATCATTTCAGTTTGCTTTTTGGATCACCTAAAGAACAAGCACTTGAAATTGTACTGAGATGCGTATTCTTCAGTTGATATGAAATATTTTTTTTTTCTCCATGCAAGAATTTTGAGATTGGTTTTGTGTGTATGATACAACAGTGTTTTTTGCAAGGGTTAGGTAACACAAAAGTTTTTATTTGTGTGCATCAGCTTTCTGTCAGTGGATTGCATTACTCCTGTATGTAATGATTGATATTATACAGGATGTCCCACAAAGAATGAAACCTGAAATAAAAATTATGTACAAAGGAAAATCTTTTTTGCAAAGCAAATTTACAATAACAGAAATGGAGAAGAAGAAGTACTTTAAAAACATTTAATTTGAACTTTCCAAGCCTTGACTCATTCTCGACAAAAGTCTGCAAATAAAATGATGGACATGTCAGTACACTCAAGAAAACAGAAGCGGAGAATATAAGTACGAAAAAAAAAATTATAACAATTTATCAGTTGACTATTTTCAGAGGTTATGCACTCTGTATTTCGTTGAGAGATGGTTGGAGTTTATGAAAGAATAATGACTAAAATATATAGGTCTATGGTGGTGGTACAAGTATCTAATGTTTTAAATTTACTTATGTCAATGATCTGTTCACAGGAACCATTACTATATTTTGTGTGCTTGTATTCTCCACTTCTGTTTTCTTGAATGTGCTGAAATGTCTATTATTTTATTTGCAGACTTTTTTTGTTGAGAATGAGCCAAGGCTTGAAACGTTCAATGTAAATGTTTTTAAAGTACTTCTCCATTTCTTTAAAAATAATATAGTTCAAAAAATATTTCCTGCATTTCTATGTTTAAACCAAATTATTCACAAATTCTATACAACATATACTACATGTACTGCAATAAATACTAAAATACTTTCAACATATGCTATATGTTTTGAAGAAATTATTTTCAAGAACATTGAACAGTAATTAGGTTATCTACTGAAGGCTGTGAAAAAAAAATTTGTGCAGGAAAGTCAATCACTAAAATTTATCTTCATGTTTTCCAGTGCTTGATATCGTATGATAATATCTTGTGGTGTTAAAAATTGTTTTTAAATCTTGTAGTTTCCTGGCAAGTGAACCCCTGCAGTGTAAGTGTTGACATGGGTACCCCCTGCTCAGGCAGCATGTGTGGGGTCATCCCTTGTGGGCAGGCAAGGCCTGTGGTGTTCTGCCCATCATGCCCTCCTCTGGAGGATGCAACTATTGTGTCTGGAGGAATTAGGGCTCCCAGGGAGAATATTTGAGGTCCCAAGCTAAAGGTTAGGTAGGTCTTCCTTTTGTAGATATAGAATATGGTTTTTGTTTTGGATCATCTTTATTTGGTCATTGCTGTCTTGTTTTTCAGTGCCTACTATTTTCTTCTTCAACTTCTATCTTGTTTCTCACACTTCTTTCTCAACTTACTGTGCCCCTCATTGGGATACAACTATTGTATCTATGGGAATTAGCACTCCCAGGAGGACTATGTGAGGGCCCAAGCTAAATGTTAGGTAGGCTTCCTTTTTGTTGAAATAGAATAGGTTTTGTTACGGACCTTCTTTTTTCGGTTCACTGCTGTTCTGTTTTTCAGCATCTACTACTTTCTTCTTCAACTTTTTCTTGTTTCATGAACTTCTTTCTTAGCTTACTGTTTCTTTGCACCTTGTTCATAGATTCAATGTTCCTTCAACTCCATACTAAATGGTGCCTCCCTCCTTCCTCTCTTGGAACATCTTTGTCGTGGTTAAGGGAGGCTAAAACTTTCTTATATAATAATATATATAATAATCTCAACTTACTGTGTCTATGCCCTGTGCACAGATTCTGTTTTCTCTGAACTCCAAACTAAACAGTGCATTCATCTTTGCTCTCTTTGGAATACCTTTGTTTCAGCTAGGGTGGCTTAAATTAACATCTAATCTAATCTGCCTATCATGCTCTAGCCTGTATCATGAATACCAGTTCACTAGGTAAGAGATTGGCTTTTACATTGGAAGATTCTGCATGATTGGGTTGTGTAATGAAAGAATAATTCCATTAATGATGGACCAAAATTAATGTTGCTAATTGAAGTATTTAAATTTATAATATAACAGTAAAGTTAGCTTAATTTTGGTAAAATATTTCAAGTTGAGTTTGATGGAGGTTTTAACTGAAGAACATGGTGGATCTTTATGTGTAGTTCAATTCTCTAATACAGTGTCAATGATATAGAGCTGTCTTGTATCCTTCCTTCTCTGTGTTATTGACTTGTACAAAATGTTTTGAGTTACACTTGAACCCATCAGTAATAAAACATTAGTTGGAGATTTGATATCATTTTGCATTATGTATTGCATTTGATGGCTAACTTGATCAGATCTCCTTGATGGTTTTTTCATTGCTGTCTCTTGGAACCCATATTTAGAAAGGGATTTCTGTATGATTCATGTACTCAGATCAAGATAGATGTTCTTGAAAATCAATTAAAATGTTTATGTGCTAATAGAGCACACAATATCTCATTGATTTTTAAATAAATTGTACTAAATTAGATTATGTTGCTTCATAGTTAGTTAAAGGAGCAATATCATACTATTTTTTCATCTTTGCTAGTACTGTAGTCTCTAGAAAAGATTGCTCATTTGTAAAGCTAAAGTATCCATTTTATTTAGTGAACAGATCTGCTGCACCTGATCTGTAAGATTTGTTCTTTGAAGCTGGAAATTGATCAGGTCTGTAGGTGATGTTTTGTTTGGTCTTATTTCTGAATAGAACAGGTTTTCATTTGTTATGGCCCGTTCATTTTAGATTCACTACTGTTCTTTTTTTCAGCACCTCTGATTTTCTTCTTCATCTTTTAACTTGTTTTGTAAATTTGCTCCCTAACTTTCTGTTCTTAAATGCCAGGGGTCTTGTGTGGGAAGATGCCTTTTGCATAAATTCCCTGCTCTCTTAACTCCATACTGAATTGTGCCTTCCTCCTTCTCTTAGAAATGCCTTTGTTGTGATTAGGGAGGCTTAAATTTATTAATAGGCTATTCTGATCCATAGACCAAAAGAAAATATTTTTCTCAACTGTCCATAGATCCAAAGAAGCATTTCTTCTCGAATGCTCAACTTCTTAACTGAGACAGCCTGGCCGTTAAATTAAGAAGGCCTTGTGGTCACTTGCTATTCATTGACCTTCTCTACCTGAGCGCGACACACAAATTTTTGTCCAGCTTATTCCTTAATGGCCCACATATTTTGAACGTTAAAGCACAATATTTCAACATTATTTTGACAGAAAAGAACCCCGCAAGATGCCGAGGAAATTTCAGGGGTTTAGGCTTAATTAAAGGGCACCATCTTATGCTATGGAGCAAAACTCATCTGTATTGGTAACGGAGTCTCGTTTTATTTATTTCACTACTACATCACTGTAATTTTGACTTCAAAGTCAAAAGATTTGGTGTAGGGAGAGGTCAATGCAACTTTGCAGACGTCAACATGTATTTTTATGAAACTTTGCGCGGTGATTTTGAGTTTGAATGAATTCGAACTGAAGTATATAGGATGTTATGCTGCTGAAGGAGGAGGTGATGTTACGCTGTTGGCGCTGCGAGAAGGTCGAGGTGTAGGGTTTTCCGTCATAAATGACTGGAATCGATAATTTCCTAAAAAATATACTTCAGATGTGGAAAACGAATATATCCAACCCAACAGAACCCGCGATTAAAATACTCTTAATCTTGTGCACTGGTGGAACTCCTATCAAAAATAGTCATTAAGCATCCTTGACAGCGTGATGAAGTGGCAGACCAACTGAGCTTTAACATGGCTTTCCCACGATTTTCTATGCTATCTTTTACCTTTCCTATACTTTGCTCAGTCTCAATTGCTGATATTCTATATAACCTAATTTAACCTACCAATACACGTGATATTCATTCCGACTCTGAATCTGCTGGGTTAATGTACCGAAAATAATTGTGGAGTTGATGAAGCTTGTATCACAGATACGCTCATCACACACTACAGGCTGGTGGGTGTGATCCACGGACGGACGGACGGACAGCTTCTGGTTGACGGACAGACAGAAGCGGCTGTTATTATAGGATAGATTCATTAATGAAATATCTACGTAATGGTGTGCTGAAAATTTCGTGATTATGTGAGGTCTCCTCCCCAGGGGGCACAAGTAATGTATCTATTGTAAATAGCGCTTCCAGGGAAATAGGTGCAGTCTCAAGCCAAAGGTTAAGTAGGTCTTCCTTTCATTGAAATAGGAAATTTTTATGTTTTGTTATGGGCCTTTTTTTTTTAGTTTACCGGTGTCTTGTTTTTCAACACCTAATACTTCAGCATCGAAGAAGTTGAAAAAATAATTGTACTACTCGATTCTTAAAATAAAACGATCAATAAACAGGTTTTCTTCGAGCTGTATTGATGCGTTGCCTATGTATTGGTGCATATATGGGTTGGACAAAATGATCGAAACACGTTGGAAAATGAACAAAATATATTTTAACATGGTAAAGGTCCACCTTTTGAAGCAATTAAAGCCTCAATTCTCCGAGGAATTGATTCCGACAAATTGTGAATCGTTTTCAAAGGAATTTTGGCCCATTCTTCTGTTAAAACACCTTACAGTTCTTTTAAAGACGATGGCGGAGCAAATTGACTTCTTACTAGAATCTCTAAAACCGACCACAAATGTTCAATAATGTTGGGGTCGGGCGATTGTGGTGGCCAAATGAGATGCTGAACTTCATTAGAATGTTCCTCGTGTCATTTTTTATCAATTCTAGCTGTATGAATTGGGGCATTATTATCTTGAAAGATGGCGTTCTCCTCCGGAAACAGTGCTTGAACCATGGGATGAACTTGGTCTCCCAAAATTCTTAAATAGTCTCGGCTGTTAATTCTTCCATGAAGGGAAATCATTGGCCCGGCGTATTTCCAAGAAATATCACCCCAGATCATCACAGAACCCGTGCCATGTTTTACGATTGTGAGAAGGCAGTCTGAATTAAAGGCTTCTTTCGGCTGTCTCCAAACGTAGACTCGGCCGGAGGTGGGAAATGAGGTAAACAATGATTCGTCAGAGAAAATCACATTTTTCGACTACTCTACGGATCAATTTTAGTAGTTTCTACGCCCTTCTAAACACTTCGAAACATTTGTCCTTGAGAGCAGGGGTTTTCTAATTACAGCTCTTCCCTAGAATCCAGATTTGTGCAGCTTACTCTTACAATTCAATTTAGAGTCCGACGGTCTCAGACAACTTCGACTTTCGGCCTCACCTCTGCTTTGCTGAGGATGTTTTTCCATTTCAAAGGCAGTCAGTGCTTTTTGAAACAGAGCATTCGGGCAGTTTTTGTTACTCTAGCACCTGGCATACGAGCACCAACAATTTGGCATCTTTAAAAGTCAGAAAGACCTGCTATTTTTATAAATTTAGAACAATTTTTTTCCTAGATATCTGTAAAACAATTAATTTAAATAAAAATCAAATAGCTACACTAATAAACAAAAAAACGTTGAAAAATGTCAAGTGTTGGTTGTTTATAACATGTTCAAAGATTATGATTCCCAAGTGTTAGGTGTTCCCATTATTTGTCCAACCGCTGTATGTATACCTCTAGGTATGTATATTGCTCATTTGCATACCGGCATGAATGCGTAGCATTCCAGTTTTTTCACTACCTTTTCTAATTAGATTGTAGCGTACAAGGTAAAGCATTATCATGCAACTATGATTATTAGAAATGATAGATGTATAATCGAGCAGGAGAAATGTCTCAGCACTGTAAGCACCTGCCTAGTCAAGCAGACGTTTTGAATATTTCAAAGAGAAAAATTGTTCGGTTCCCTTAAGAGGGTAAATGAAATATATTTGAATTGATTCCAATAAATTATGCAATGTAGGTGATATTTGTACATATTTTGATCAAAATTTCAATCAAAAATCATGATCTAAATGTTCGTCTTGTTTCCACAGACTTAAGGATCACTTCGTCTGGCGCTGCTGTAGCATGTTGTAGTCTACAGCTGACCCGCCGTCTCCAGATATTTCTGGGAGGTAACACTTTCTTGATATTTTCTGGATGCTCGTTGATTTATGAAGGATTATGTGTAACTAAGTTATTCTATCACTTTGATGCGTGCAAAAATAAATTATTGAGCGGAAGAACAAATTTTTTTTAGATGGTTAGACTGTAAACGAGTTTTGCTCAATTTGACATTTCCCGTATTCCTTGGTTGATGGAAATATACACTATCATAACACAAACTTAAGCTTTCAAATTAAACATTTAAACTTTATATCGTGTCATTAGTGTTAACTATATAGTCAAATGCACTGTATTTAAAAAAAAGGATTGATTTCTGAGCACAGATTATTTCCTGGAGTTTTCAAGTTCCTGAATCCTGATGGCAACACTGCTTCTCATGCAGTGTGAGGGCAGTTAGCGTGAGGTGAGGTTGTCGAGCTGCGTCGCTCTAGGCGATCTTGTGATCGCACCTGATATTTTGATAAAAAATCTGGGATAAATTGCATACAAACTCGTGTGTAGAAGCTGAGCTTGAAGTGGTGAAAGATTAGCAGCACCTTGCACGACTGGACAGTGCCCTATTTTAAATTCTAGGTCACAGATACGGGACCTGAAAATGCCATCAGAAGCACTGCACTGACCCACGACCGGCACTGCATGCAGCGAGGGATCCGCAGGACTTGCTCTTACCGTTCCAGCCGACCAAGTAGAGATTATTTTGACTACTGCACGCCATCTGAAATATATCTTATGCCTATGTATTTTTGTTTGGCCGTTGAGTGAAATTTTCTGCGGGTGATGCCTGTAAAAAGTTGACGATCTACTTGCGTAGGTTGCGCGAGTGCTTACTGCGCGTTTCAGCTCCTGCGGGAAAATTTCTCGCATCAGCTGTTGCGACGTTGAGTTGTGTCGCACTTCATTAGGAGTATTTACTGTATCCAGGATACGAGCGTATGCCGACAAAAGTGCTCAGGTGCGCAGGGTATAAATTTTGTGAGGTTATTTAAATTTCTAACCTGTGATCTCAGACGTCGCACTTCAGTAGGAGTATTTACTGTATCCAGGATACGAGCGTATGCTGACAAAAGTGCTCAGGTGCGCAGGGTATAAATTTTGTGAGGTTATTTAAATTTCTAACCTGTGATGTCAGACGTTGACGTCGCACGTAATTAGGAATATTGGCAGTTTCCAGGATACGGGCGGATTTAAAGAAACGTGCTCAGTTGCGCCGCGTTTACATTTTTTGAGATTGTTATTTTAAATGTACAACTGATCGAAGACGTTGCTTGAGGTACTGAAATTATCCCTGCCTTCAATTTGGTTATACAAGTTCTTCGGTTCTCGATGCTAACCAATAAAAGTGGAGTAAATGTGGTCAGTTGGTCACGCGTTTCTGCACTTCATTCAACTTAAAAACGACTTTCATTAGAGAAAGAATGTCAGTGATGCTAAATCCCAAACACATGAAACTAGTAGGTACTTTTTATTATTCTCATTTATTTTAATTCATGTGTGCATTTTTATTTGAGGGTTAAAGTGCTATATATCTCACCAACCTTTTGAGGATGAAGATCATTACCTGTATTGAACATCATATTTTCATTGCCATTAATTAAAAACCAAAAAATTTTTATATCCCTACTAAAATAATTGCCTTAATTTATGTGTATTTATGTATCACCCATGTGAAAAATTCCAAATAATTCATACATATTTTATTTGGATCATAGTTATCATTCAAATGATTTAAAAAACCTAGCAACTTCAGTTTACAGACCAAAAGGTGGTGCTACAATGAAAATTGAATTTCTTGTTCAAGAAAATACAATTAATTGCGAGGGAAAAGATATAACACATTTTATCAGAAATTAATTTGCAATTAATGAATAATAATACGCAGTTGTTTGCTTGGTTGGTGCGTGTGTCTGTGACGCTCACAAGGACGCTCAATGACCGTATCTGTGATACGAGTTTCACCAGTGCACAAGTACAAGAATATTTTAATGGCGGGTACTATTGGGATGGATATATTCGTTTGGCATCCATATCTACGAGATTTATTCAAGGAAAACATCGAGTTCCGTCATTTTAGATGGGCCGTGTCAATTATGTAGTTTCTTATAAAGTGTTTGTATCTTGAAAATTGAATAATTCCGAGGGACAACTCCGCAGGGCATGCAACTATTACATCTCTGGAAATTAGTGCCTTCAGGGGAAATACGTGAAGTTCCACGTAAAGGTTAGGTAGGCCTTTTTGTTGAAATAGAAAAGGTTTTTTCTTTTGTTATGGATCATCTACTTTTGGTGTACTGCTGTCCTGTGTTGGAAATTCCACACAACTTCATTTTTATTTTAGAGGGAAAAAAAGTCCTCGAGGCTCATAGTTTTATTAAAGGGCCGTTCAAGGTAGATTGTACCTTTAGGCTTGCGTAAGTCACATCCGTAGATAGTTTTAAGTTTCAATAGTGTGCGACGGTCGCTCAAAGGCAGAGTAGGAACGATGCTTCACAACGTCAAGGCATGGGAACAGAAACAAAACGAGGTCTCAGTGGGGCAGGGTAGGTGTTCAGAAGGTAGGTCGAAGGTAGGTGNACGCTAACACGTCGTCAGCACCACACTAACACGTCGTCAGCACCACACTAACACGTCGTCAGCACCACCTTAGCAAGTCGTCAGCACGAAGAATGCAGCAGCAGCATCGCGAGCTTCCGGGAGAAACTGTAACGAGCGCTGCAGCGTTACGCGTCTTCTCGCCACCCCATAATGCGTCATTACGTCTCATTACTTCACGCCCCGCGCGTCGTTACGTCACGCGCTGCCGAGCACGTCACGCGCTGCTGCGGTCCGTGCAGCATACCCGTGCGAGAACGTGTGTGCTAACTCGTATGTCGATACTTTTGCTAGGCAATTCCCTGCTTGTATTTATTGCTAGCAATGGTTATGTTCATATGAAACTCGTAAAAATCACATTTGACTCGAAAGCATTCGAGTTCTGTCAGAGACCCCTCATTCGGGAATAAAAGTTAATCAAGTACATCCCTAGTTTTAAATGAAGCAAGAAAGTTTAGGCGACTGCTTGAAATTAGCCTGCGTTATAAAGCTGGACCCACAGCACTGAGACCCACAGCATTGAGCACTCACCAGGTAGTCATTTCATGAAGCCTCGACTCCTACACTTACACTAATGTCATACACAATGTAATATTCTCACTAGTCATTTCTGACTCTAGGATTAGGTCTTCTCATTAAATTTAGCATCCCGCTATTTTCTGTGTGAATATTTATTTACGTTGCTCAGGCATTCGAAGAACAAGGAAAATGTAACTGAGAGCAGGCAACTACATGAGACGCATCTCACTACACCTATTCAAGACTTCCAGTCCGCAAATTACAAGAGGAATATCACTGATACAAACCATGAAAGGGAGTGGCAAAATAGCATCAGGTTTAACTAAGCTTACACAAAAAAAATCAGAAACGAAGAGAAATATGAACGAGTGTACCCAATTAACGAGTAATAAGGAAAATATTTTTATTAGGGTTATACCAACTTATGTTCCTATAAAAGACGCCTTCAGCTCATAAAGATCAGAACTCCTCTTTTTCTTAACCAAAAAACCTAAGAATGAAGAGATACACATCAGAAGCACTCACATCATGTGTGCGGAATGAGCCTGTATCCTAGATACTCTGAATAAATAACCCTAGAATGGACAGGCAAGCATTCCCTTTGGTGATCCTGTATCCTAGATACTCTCTGAGTAGATAAATCAATCAAACATTCTGAGCTCATGTTTTCAATCTATCTATAGTTAGGCTTGTGTGAAAACATTAGTCAACTTCACCTAAAATATTTGATCTGAAACTAGAATATTCCAGCTGAACACCACAGAGTCTTCACTGAGCGCCTCAATTGATGAGATTGAAGTTTGACTGTAATTTCATTCCTTAATTCATTATTCCGGAGTGGATATTTAACCTTTCACCTCACACAGATTTTGTCAGACACTTTCAAGATCCCATAAGATATTAGAAAAGAAGTCATAATTCAGTTATTTTAATTTTGCAGATTACTTCATAAATTTTATAAAGGAAAAAGTGAAGGATTATACAAAATAAAGTATCTAATACTGTTTAAATCTTCACGATACCATCACTGATTCATGTATAATATTCAACCTTAAGCCTATACTCTGACATCCTTAACAAGGATGACTTGCAGTTTCTCCCTTAGCTAAATATGCATGAGAATGACACCACAGCTTCCATCCTCATGCAATAATAAATGAAATTTAAGGCCAGCATCAAATTGCTTACAGCACAACAGCACACACAGTAGAATTATTGCGAAACCCACAGGACACAACCTAAGGTTTCTAACGTAATATTACGTAGGCACAACAGTAGTCATAATAGTCAAGTCTTCACACAGTGTCGCTTTGGGGAGGTGATGCAAAATTTAGAACATACTAATATGAGAAAAAAATTTAATTAAAAAATGTGAATTTTATGCATGGAAAATTATTTACAAATAAAGAAAAGAAATAGAAAAAATCTAATATCAAAATGAAATTAGCATTTAAAGATCTTTCATAATTTGATACCTTTAGAAGCAAGCACAGGTTCACCTTTACATAGGCCGGCCCCCCCCCCCATTGGCCCAATTTTGTCCACATAGATACACATTTCAGTTATATTTCATATAAGTTTCAATGGTATGCTCTTGAACGTTACTACATAATTCAAATGGTTGAATAATAACTGATGAAGACTAATGAAGCATAAAAAACAGTGCAGTGAAAATAGAAAGTCTACTCTCATCCAGGGACAATGGAAACCAACTGGATAATTTTCCATTATAACTCATCCCTTTGAATTAGATGTAGTTTAAGCCTCCCTAATTGTACTGAAAGGGTTCCGAAGAGAGGAAGAAGGAAGGCCCCATTTAGTATTAATGGAAAGCAGTAGCAGTATTTATGCACACGGTGTATAGAAACAGTGAGTTGAGGAACAAGTTTATGAAACAAAATAAATGATGAAGAAGAAAGTAGCAGGTAGAAAAAAACAGGTGTGGGAAAACTCTCACACATGCTCGCGAGGTGCACTTGTCTGTCTGGACCGTGGCGTGAAGTTGGGCGAGTTGCTTTGCTTCCTTCCGTCGTTTCTTGGGGTTTGCAGTCAGTGGAAAGTAATGTCAATGGAGTTTTTCGTTTTTCAGTTAGGATTTAAGGTGAGAGCTGGTCTGTACCTGCATTGTAGTCGTGTCCTGCCGGTGTCAAGCTATCAATTTATCGTCACAATACCTAAGTATTCTAAATTTCATGCTGCTTCTGTGTTTCGACCATATTTATGTTTGCGTGCCTGTGTCTGTTATTCTGTTTTTATTAGTTTTGGGTTTATTGAATCTCTTGAAGCTGTTCAGGATTTTAAACATTTAATTTCAATTGACAACTGCATTTCGCCGTAACTTATTAGAGATTGAGCTTTGCTCATTCCTCATTTAACTTCTTAATTCTAAAGTTCAGCTCCTAGTATTTGGGTGCGGTGTTACTCGTCCTAGAGCTGCTCTTAAATTTACTTCTTTTGGGTCAATGCCTTTCGTCAGAATGAAAATCTTCAAACTATCCTATCTGTCCTTACCTGAACACCTACCTTCGACCTACCTTCTGAACACCTACCTTCGACCTACCTTCTGAACACCTACCTTCGACCTACCTTCTGAACACCTACCTTCGAC
>JACJUY010008541.1:24572-37026 GCA_014220935.1 Platorchestia sp. MABIK | reverse complement strand
ATTTGCAGTCGTGCTCCTGGCATGGAATTGATGGAAACTCTTAAACGAATGGCATGACAGTGATAGAAACTCCTAAACGAATGCAATCATTTGCAGTCGTGCTCCTAGCATGGAATTGATGGAAACTCTTAAGCGAATGGTATGACAGTAATGGAAACTCCAAAACGAATGCAATAATTTGCCGTCGTGCTTTTGGCAAGGAATTGATGGAAACCCCTGAACGAATCGCATGACTCTGATGAAAACTCCAAAACAAATACAATCATTCGCAGTGGTCTAGGATGTGTGACAGAACATATCCAGCGCATGTGCAGTGCGTGACTGCCGACCTGCGTGCTCCGTCCTTCTTTGAGCCGCCGAGGCGAATATTTCGTCCGCGCTCTCTGCACCGTCGTCAATTTCCGGCGCAGTGCAACAATGCTTTGAACTTCATGGTCCTGAATTACTGCGTTTCCTTTTGGCGGACGCACGTTTTGCGTTTGTTGAGTGGACTGGCGTTGGGTGGCTTGTAGTTCGCTGAAATTTGATGGGATAGAGGATTTGAAATTTAGGAGTAAGTTCGTAAGTGGATCGCTTGTTGGAGCTTCTCAGGTTGGTTTCTTCGATGGAATTGGGTCTTTGTAAGCCCTACATGAAAAAGGCGTTGAATTTTTGTATCATGATAAATATTTTCCTCGTTTGGAAAAAGTATAACTCCTACATTTTCCATGGGTAAAATATTTTTCGATTTTTTTTTTACTGAGATCAAATTTTCTTGAGTGCGTACTGCAATACAGTTCCATTAAAAAGCTTTGGCTCATAATTCGTGGCTCAAAGTATTATTCAATCGCTTGATAGGCAAATATTATAGCTCAAATTCAAATTAGCTCGGCAAAAATTACACATTACTTAAAAGCTAATTGAGTTAATTAAATAAATATTCCAAGAAAAACATAAATAAATTTTGTGTCGATATTAATCTGCTGAAATTTCAATTTGTCATTTCCCTTGGCTTCATTTTGCAGTTATTAAAGTGTATGCTTTTATATCAGGTAGAAGTTCAAGTTTCGTTAAAAATTGCAAGGAATTTCGGAACACAATCAAAATTTCTCATGCAAATCAAAGAATGCTTCATTTATACAAATTCTTCACAACCAGTCTTCCAAATCCTCAGAGTTTCATTACGCAGTCGTACTTGTGAATTTACATTCCTCAAACCCACTTGATATAAAAACCCCTGCTAAAATTACATATACCTTTATTACCTACATAAAAATTTCGTTTCCATGTCAAATAACACTTCGTTTATACTGCGTTTCAATCCTTCAAAACATTCGAGCTCAGATACTTCATTACCCACATCAAAATTTCTTTTCCATAATCCTCAAGCCCGGTGACATAAAAAACTACCACTAAAATTACACATAACTTCATTACTCACATCATTATTTCTTTTGTATATCAAGAAGTACTTCGTTTATATTGCATTGCAATCCCTCAAAACTTTAGCACACGAACTTGCGCGCGGTGGGATGACGGAAGCGGTGCTGGCATTCCATCAAAGTTCGCGTCTTGCGTTAACGAAACAAATTAGGCAGGGGCGTCTCCCAGGTGCTGCTGGCTGATGCCATCGCTTCCTGCCAGCTGGAGAGCCTCGGATGAAGTCCTCCTGCTTTGTTTGGGCCGGCCTCAGGTGGGATGAAAGCGCGTCTTGAGGCAGGTTCTGAAGTGTGTTCTTTGTTCCTTTGTTGTCAAAGTGAGTCGTGAGGCAGGTTTTAAGGTGAATTTTTGGCTAATGTGTGATTAAATTACTTCTTGAGGTAGGTTCAGAAGTGTATACTTTTTTCCTTTGCTGTTAAAGTGAGTCGTGAGGAGGTTTTAAGGTAAATATTTCGCTGACGTCTCAGGCAGGTTCTGAAGTATGTTCTCTATTATTTTGCAGTCAAAGTGAGTCTTAGGGCAGGTTTTAAGGTAATTTTTTCGCTGGTGTGAGGTTAAAAGGCGCCTTGAGGAGGTTCTGAATTCTGTTTTCAATTCCTTTGCTGTCAAAGAGGGTCGTATTTTTAAAAGCTTTGAGGTTTTTTTGCTAGGTGTTTTAAGTGCGCCTTGAGGCAGGTTCTGAAGTGAGATCTTGTGTGTTTCATCTCCTTTTGCGATCAAAATGAGTCTCAACACGTTCCCGCCTACTCGGCCATATGTGTCTCATTCGGTAAATTACTCATTCACGTACGAAAATAAATTAATCATATTTCAAATGTTTCACGAAATAAAAAAAACTGTTACCATACGAGACTACATATTACCGTGTAATTTCATTTTCATATTTATCAGGATTAAAATGCATTAACCAACCGTTAACGACCAGGGAAACACGGAGAACATATCAAAGCTGCCTTGGGTTACTTTTGTTGCTGCTGGGATAAAATTGCGTCCTTACACGTTGCTTGCGAAACGACCCATCGATGGGTCGCTTGAAAATATTTCAAAAATCGTTTAAAGTGAATGGTTTTTAGTGGACCCAGTAAATGTTTAATTTTTTGTAAAATTGCGAACGACTAATGACTTTTCATTAAAGTTAAGTGTTGAACTTGAGTTTATCCCATCGCAGTCAAGAAATTGAGGCAGGTTCTGAAGTTCAATTTCTAGTTGTTGTGTACAACTTACAGCAGGTTCTAGAGTTCATTTCCTTGATGCTGTGACCTATATAAGCGCAGGTTTTGACATGCGTTTTGTTAGCTTTTGTGATCAAAATGCGTTTTCAGTAAAGTTTTTAGTTTCACAGAACACAGTTCCTGACTCGTATTGGATAAACATTTCGATGGGCAGTGCAGTCGCGCGTCTCTTCAAAGTGATGTTCATTAAAAGTTTCACCGCCAACATGCAGGCATTTATTATGGCACCCAGAGAACGTTTCGCCTCAACTTCTTGCGAGTCATCAAAGAAGTTTCTAAGGTGTGTTCGGATCACATCTGAAAATTCTACTGAGGAAACGTGGGCACTAAAATGTCTTAACTTATGAGGGTTTTAAGTTTACTATATTGACTGAATCAAAATACTGTCTAAAAAGAATGAATAAAAAATTCCATCTGAATTTTATTCAAATAATTACGCATTCTCTGAATATTCGCCTGTTGTTTTGACTTGCTGAATATTCTCTCGTTTCTTGAATTTACCATTTGATCGAAGTTATGTTCTTAAAAAACACAGCTTGACAGTATGTTCCAACTTACCACTTCAATGAGTTTTGAAATCTTTGGTTTAATCAGCGTCTTCAAACAGGATGCGTTCCATTTTAAGCCTAAAATAATTCTGAGGGGATTGTTTTTCACTTTACAGTGAATAGCTAGCTGTTCAATGCATAAGTCATGAATAGAAACTTCAAATGAGCGTCATCGCGTTCTTTATTGTCACAATGAAGTCGAAGCGTCAATTTTGTTTAATCTGGTGAGCATATTTTAAGTATTTGATGAATAATGAGGCCGCACAAAGATATTAATAATTAAACCGTAGGAAGTTTCAATATGTAAGAAAATACTATTGTACCTACACCGTATTTACGTACAAAAGATTAATTAACTAATCTTGGTAGTATAAACCAGTTTCATTTCTATTAAAAAATTTAAATCGAGCTTACAAATTGAAGAATTTTTGACGTAAACTATCACACGAAAAATAAATCGACTCAACCACGCGTAACTATTTAAAGGTTGCGTTTTAATTTAAATGTAATCACTACTCTGGTACTCAACAGATTAACACCCTATTACTACAAGATGTTTTCCCTTCAACGAAATATCACTGTAATTTCTCCTGAATTATACCCAGTCTGACTTTTTTGCTGCCTGCGTGCACGTTTTCGCCGCTTAAGTAATTAAATCGCTTGGGCGTCGAAAAACATCCTTGCTCCGGCGAAAAAAGTTAGACTGGGATAATACATGAAACCCTTTAAATGTGAACTTTTCATATAAACATTTAGAATTTGTGAACGATGTGAGTGATTTCCTAACGTCGTGCATANAAATGTAATCACTACTCTGGTACTCAACAGATTAACACCCTATTACTACAAGATGTTTTCCCTTCAATGAAATATCACTGTAATTTCTCCTGAATTATACCCAGTCTGACTTTTTTGCTGCCTGCGTGCACGTTTTCGCCGCTTAAGTAATTAAATCGCTTGGGCGTCGAAAAACATCCATGCTCCGGCGAAAAAAGTTAGACTGGGATAATACATGAAACCCTTTATATGTGAACTTTTCATATAAACATTTAGAATTTGTGAACGATGTGAGTGATTTCCTAACGTCGTGCATAAAGGACGTCGGTCAATAAAGGGTTAAAGTTGATAGCAAACATCTCACGTACGTACCGGGTGACTCAGAACAGACCTCAACACAAGAGTCCATCCGTTTGAAATAAACCAAATTCCCTCATTTCCTTCTGTGAATCTAACAAAGTAAGTGACAGGAAATAAGGAGGTTGATTTTTTAAGAGCGTTGCATAATTCTTCGTTTTTTGTAGGAGCACGATCGAATCTTTCCATTTCTTGAGAAGGTGTCAGAATTCTTCCTTTTTGGAGAGCGTGAATGAATTCTTCCTTTTTTGAGAGCATGGAATTCTTTGAGTCGTAATGAGCTCAGGGTTATGAGACATCTTTATTTGAGTCGTGGTTGGTTCATTTACAAGGAAGTTTTAGCTTCACTTTCAGAACGGAGAGCAGTCACCCAAAAGTAGCACGGCGACTGTCTGATGTAATGAACGCCGAGGCCGGTCTCTCATGCAGTGAAATGTCAGGATATTGTCTCCTTTTAAGAAATTTGAATATTTTTATGATATACGAAAAATTTCACTCGAATTTTTGCCTGGCCTAAATAAAGTCAACCTCATTTAAAATTTCTACTTTCTATGAACTTCATCGCATAAGTAAATAAAAAAGATGGAGCTTTATCATTTTTCGCAATACTAAACGCTTTAAATAATACACTTTTGAAGTCGCATCCACAAGTACTTCCGATGCCAAATAAAGGATTTCAATTGCAAGAAATGGAAGAATTAATCAGAGTGGCCAATTTGAATTGCATAAACCTTCAAGCCAAATTCCATGCTCCACGATGTGTAAAATTTCACTCAACTGCAAACCAATTAACTCATGGAGAGAATCTTAATTCAGTTGAAAGATACGTTTTTTTCAAAGTATTTTTCCTTTATATATCGCTGACGATATTATTATAAAGTAGAACAGTCGGTGGTGGCTGCATTATCATTACATGCATTTTCTCACAATTATTTGCGTGATGTGTTCACTAATTTTGGAGTTCATGAGCGTTTTAAAGTGATTGCGCGCTAACTTATGTGTAAAATGAAGGAAAATATGAATTTATCGCCTGAAATTGTATATTAAGCTTGTTTTGTTAATTGGATACTGGTATGTGAAGCACATGAATAATAATATATGCATGCAAAGAACTAGCTTTCAAACCCATGTCGTGTAACATTCAGAGGATTTAAGACAAAAAATGTTAGAGTAAATTTACAATTTTTTTGTCCAGCAAATTCAAGAAAAAATACTTCTCTCTGATAACTACGACAGGAAAAACGTAATCCAAAAATACAAAAAAGCCGAAAAATATAAGATCAAATCACCTCAATCCGAAACTCCAATGCTGGCTGAAACCATAGGGAAAAAACACTTAAACATAATCTAAAAAATACAAAAAAGACTAGAAATAAATCACACCAAATCAACACAACCCGAAACTCGCATGCTAAAACCGAAGTAGAAAAACACTTGAAAAAAATTTGATACCAGAACGAAAAACTGACCCCGGTAACACCTCGAGGGAACAACGTCGAACAAGAGTCACTGGAATCAAAAAGACGGAAATGAAAATAACTTCAAAAAATCCTAGACATTGACCAAAAACTGGCACCGGAAACGCCTCGAGGAACAGCATCGACCAAGAGTCACTGGAATCAATGGGAAGAAATAAAAATCACTTCAAAAAATCCTAGACAATGACCAAAAACTGGCACCGGAAACGCCTTGAGAAACAGCGTCGACCAAGAGCCACTGGAATCAATGTGAAGAAAATGAAAATCACTTCAAAAAATCCTAGACAACGACCAAAACTTGACACCGGAAACACCTCGAGGAACCACGTCAAGCAAGAGTCGCTGGAATCAAAGAGAAGAAAGAAGGTTGAGTTCATCAGGCGTAGCTGGCGCCTAACTCCTGTAACTCCGCTAATGCGAGGCGCTGAGGAGCGTGTGAGGGGCAAACGAGTGGCTGTTTTTTCTTAAAAAAGAGGGGCTCGTGCTGACGAGTGGTGGCCACTCTAAAGAGGTGTACAGCTGAGCGACAGGTGGTGATACTTCGTAGATAATGTGGGGTGAGTGTTTACGATGTTGTTTATTAACGCTTTGAGTGCGACGTGACCCACTGGTGGTGGTCAGTGGTTACTATAATGCTTATTAACGCTTTGAGTGCGACGTGACCCACTGGTGGTGGTTAGTGGTTACTATAATGCTTATTAATGCTTTGAGTGCGACGTGACCCACTGGTGGTGGTTAGTGGTTACTATAATGCTTATTAATGCTTTGAGTGCGACGTGACCCACTGGTGGTGGTCAGTGGTTACTATAATGCTTATTAACGCTTTGAGTGCGACGTGACCCACTGGTGGTGGTCAGTGGTTACTATAATGCTTATTAATGCTTTGAGTGCGACGTGACCCAGCGGTAGTCATTGAGGGGATTTTCATGATGCTGCTGACCGACCAACAGTCACGAACTCAATCTTCAAACATAAATACTTAATAGAAATTAAATGAAGGCACGATCTATGTAATGTTCGTCATTTCAAAATTAGTCTTCCAAATTAATTCTAATTTTAGTTAAACATTGAACTTTAGTTTGACCCGCCGCACTTGACGTGTTGAAGGAAGTTCAAAGCGCAGTGTGTGTGTCCTAGATACTTCACAAAGGCAGAATAATTTTACAAATTGAAACAAGTTATTTACCACAAGCGGTACAACAATAAATTGTTTCTTAAGTCTAGTACAAGATCGTTTGGGTCAGAACGGATTTCAAACGGATCAGAACGGATCAGAAGATTGATCCGTCTAAAATATGCGTGGAAAAAGAAATTAAACAATAGAATGGGTTGTGAAGAGTTGAACAAATTCTTCTAAGAAGTGAGTGTGCTAATTCTGAGTGCACTCTGGAATCTAATAGCGTGCACAATTAGCTATAGACGTTGTAGGTAAATGAATTTCCTCAATAGAATTCGAAGTAGCGAGAATCCGAAAAGAAAGCTAATTTCTCCTTCAAGTTTCAGGAATTGAATCAGCAAAGGTCGCAATGCGATGACTACTGTACTGTAAGATGTTCAAATAAGCCCTGCTGATGCATCAACAGAAAAACGGAGGCACTACAGGAGTTGTGAACGATATGGTAATCAGTTCATTAGAGCGCAAATTTTCTAAAATCTCGCCCAAAGATGAACTCTCAGAGCAGCAACGAAGTTTCTGAAGATGATGAGTACTCTGAGAATATGTAAAATGTCGTCCTTGCTAGTGTCGACGTAATCGAGGCTGAAGAACGTGAATGACACTCATTTTTTCAAAACGTTCTGTGACGCCAAGTCCATCAAGAACGCACTTCAACGAATTTAAGTTGTCGGAATTCTACATCCGGAGTTTGGTAACGTTACAGACATGCTCGTAGCGTAGTCAAGTCCTCGAAGGAAGACATGCGCTTCCAGCAGACCCGCTACGACTGCACAATTCATTGAAAATTCGGCCCTGGACACTCAAGATAGTGTAAATCATAAGTGCGGCCTACGTCTTACATCATTATGTCAACTCTGAACATTTCTGAACACGAGGATAAACGAGGTGTACATGTACCTAAGCGCTCTACTGATGGTCTTTCTAATACCTTTCAACCTAATCATTCCAGGCAAAAACCTTTCCACAAGCCTTTCAGTTTTATCATTTCTCAGTGTAATGTTGATGGTAAAGCCCTCAGCGAAAAATAAATTCTAGCTTTTCAAGAGCTTCTAAGGAATATAACTAAGCGATTAAGCGTGCTGGTAGGAAGAGAAGAGATTTCGATTTTTCTGTGACGATATGTTCTAAAAGTGAAAATTTTTACAAAGTAAGGAAGGAATTTTGCTCACGGAACGCTCGCAATCTAAAATGTAGATCTAATCGACTTCAGCAGGGCAATGAATCTTGTGCTGGTGCTCTATCTCGAGTGCCCCGTTGGCTTCCAATTTTGGTCGTCCAGTGATCAACTTGTCGAACTTTGACGATGATTTTCAAATGGAATAATAAATTCTGAATCCCGTTAAAAACCCTGCCTGACAACAGAGCTCGGGTTTTAAAATCTTGCCTGGGTGGTTTGAGTGTGCCAAGCTTCTAGATTTATAGCCTTAGTTCCGTCGTCTATGAACACAACGAGAAGGATCAGCGTGTCGGAGAGTTCGTAACCTCATGAAACGTCGACACGCCCACACGTCGACACACATCACCCTCACTTTTCCTGATTCCTGACTTTCGTCGGTTTTGTAGACAGAGTTAACCGATTTACTTCTCTTGATGGTAAGAAACGAATATTTTCATGGTATATGCATACCGTTTTTTACTTTCCCTGATTAAGGTAACTTTCGTCGGTTTTGTTTGTAGAATTGACCGATTCACTACCCATGATGATAGGTATAAAATATTCCCATGGAGATCTATGCAGATCGTCACTTACTCAGGTGACTTTCGGCGGTTTTGCTGAGAGAGTTAACCGATTTACTTCCCTTGATGAAAAGAAAAAATATTTCCATGGAGATCTAGGCAAATCGTCGCTTACTCTTCCTGATTGAGGTGACGTTCTTTGACAGCAGAGGGAGAGTTTACCAATTTACTGATGTTAATAAAAGAATATTTTCCTTAAGATCTATTGTATATATACAGTGGATTGAATTAGGTTGTACTTTAGGAATAATTTAATTAGGCTATTATGTTCCATATCTTACACTCAATTTTTTCTCGTTTTACAAAAGGGGTTCTTTTAAAAGTTTCGATCTGAAATCTGTCTT
This sequence comes from Platorchestia sp. MABIK, assembly GCA_014220935.1. Taxonomy (NCBI): domain Eukaryota; kingdom Metazoa; phylum Arthropoda; class Malacostraca; order Amphipoda; family Talitridae; genus Platorchestia; species Platorchestia sp. MABIK. Next base: position 27,957 of record JACJUY010008541.1, on the reverse strand, counting down.
GTTTATACCCCATTGCTAAAGCTTGATTTTTTTTAAGACACAAGTCGTTACTGTTTGATAAAAACGTACACCAATTATTTCCAAAACCTTCTTTACACTCATCCCATCAGTACCATTCGGGTCGCTTGTAAAACTGTATTTGGGGACGCCAAACCTATCCTTCAAATACAATAGAAGCTCGATTGCGATGCTAACTGAAATGACATTTTTGAGCATTCCGTCATACGTATATCCGACCATGCACGCTTCAAAAGCATTTCTCAAAAGCACTTCAGCACGGAAATTAAACACGTCCTTTATTCCGGAAATGAGTCCCTGAGTTTTGCGGTGGGATTGCGGCACAATCCCACTCCGGAAACCTTACGGAGATTCCCAAGATTGTCCAAAGCAAACAGTGGGCGAGATTGTTGCTTCGGGAAACCAGAATTGTTTTTATCTAATACATGAATTTCAATTTGTTTTGTTCTCATTGCACAGAAACGTAATCAAAAATTAAATTCAAAAGTGTATTGAAAATATTAAAACGCACGCAACCAATTTTTACAACAGCACAATTCGCGATATTTTCTAACCGCAAAATAAGATTAGTTTAGAATAAAAATTGTTTTATGAAAACAGTTTCGCAAATAAAGCGATGCAGCATCAAATTATCAAATTAGTGGCTTAGCTCGAAGAAAGTTTGTCCGTGGAGAAATTTTATGGGATTCAGTTTGGAGCAAGTTTTTCAAAATCAATTCTTTTAAATTCATATTCAAAAGTGCATCATTTATAGCTGATTGCAGATGCAAAGAGAACATATGTAGACATATCTTTTATAAGTAGGGAAATTAAAAATTTTGAAGCAAATGGGTTCCCCTTTTTAATGCAACTAATATCAGTTACATTTCCTAATAAATGGTCTGTTTCTTGACCTATAGTGTATACAGTTTCCGATGCACCTATTTCTTTATTTAGCAGAAATTCTACAGTTAAACGCAGTAGTTAGGCAATTTTGATCTGTACCATTTTTTTAAATCGATTTCTTTATTTATCTACGATGTTGTTCCCCAGCGTCTATATAGATATATACAGATAGATTTATGCACATATATTTATATATATATATATATTGAATGGGCAACAGATTTCAATTTCCACTGAACACTTACAGTTATTTTGAATTTAAAATAATTCCCAATCTGCAGAGTGACACACATCTGCTATCCTATTTGTAGGAGGAAATAATCATGTAGAAATTTTTAATTAACAAGCGAATCAAAAGTTAATTTCAATGACCGATGCAATCAATAATTACACAGAATCTTTATTGAATTTACATCCAAATTCCAAGTGAAACCATGAATGCGCGTCACGCACGTTTTGTGCGAACGACAAATAGTGTCAAAAAAAGCAGCACGTTTAATAATTTCCTCCATGTCATAAAAAAGAATTCTAAAATTGCCCCAAAAATTGCAAATGTACCGAGGCCAAACTCATCCCATCGGGACGTCGATTTCAAGGCAAGAAAATTTAATTCGCTTCAAAGATCAGATAATGCCAGGTTGCAGCGTGCGATTGTTCAGTTGAATAAGAGACGCTCTTTTGTTCTCAGCTTTATCAGCTCCTTTCATTTCTCTCTTCTGATGGAAAATTGCCTAAGCAGACCGCGGAAATGGTGCAGCTGCGCAATAACGTCCAAGTTTTGAGAATTTGAAAGCCATTGTTTTCTCCTTAAAGGCCAGAGGAGGAGCCGTTGGGAGAGGGCAGGTGATCAGGCTGTGGTGCTCTGTGATGGCATGAGGTTATGTAGGTTATGTAGGTATGAGGTTATGTAGGTTATGTAGGTATGAGGTTATGGAGGTTGGGAATGTATGAGTTTGTGTAGGTTATAAAGGCATCTGATTATGTAGGCGTGAGGTATTGTGGGGATGAGGTTATGTATGCATGAGGTTCTGTAGATTTCTAAATTGGTAGGTACCTGATTTTATAAACATCTGGTGATGCAAACAGATGTTTGTGTAACCATTTGATAATCTAGGTATTTGATAACGAGAACATATTACGTTTTCATGTCAAAACCCCTAGGGATGTTGTAAGCGAAGTGTATCAAAATATCTGTCATTAAGCTATAACTAAAAAAACTTTACAAACTAACTAAACTAACACTTCAACTAATTTTTCTAACTCATCATTCGTTAAGGTTACAAATAAACTTGTTTTATAAATGAAAATTTTTGTGGATTCACTCTCAAGACAAGTTAACAATCGACCGAGAACAGAAGTAACCAAAAATGAACTACACAAAGAAAATCTCCAACTGAGTTCATGAGCTGATAACAGAAGTCAAGTGAGTGAATGAAAATGACGTAGGGAAATTGTGGTCAACAGCATCTAGAGAAGTTATCACACATGGCATAAATTGGAAATTTTGCGAAGTAAAATATACTCGTGAAAACATATTCACTCGGTGATAACTAACTGATAACATATCCACTCGCTGATAACTTATACCCAGTCTAACTTTTTCTCCGCCTGCATGCATGTTTCTCGCCGCCTAAGCGATTTAATCGCTTAGGCGGCGAAAAACAAGCATGCAGGCGGCGAAAATGTTGAACAGGGTAGTGATAATATATTCATTCGGTGATCACAAATGATGATAATATATTATTGACACTTAATAGTTGATCATAACAGAATAATACATTTCGAATTCGCCTTAGAAGTCCTTAAAGCTCCACATGCCATTACCACTTAGACAAACATGCAAATGTAACAAAAGACTGACTGCAAGGGTTGAAAAATAGAGTTTCTTGAGGAAATGGCTTTTGGATACCTACTTCATTTACATATAATCTTCAAGGCACAATGGACATAGAAAGAAAACTATACATTTCAAGTACATATCCCCAGCTTACAAAACTCTGTGCTCTATTGAATTTGTGCGCTGGGCGACAACACGACTATAATCCCATTCTCCTCAGCTAAAACTCAATCACGGAGTCTTAAGATTTGAACAACACAGCCACCGCGTGCTTTTTGGTTCAGTCTGTCATGCATTCGGCTGACTCTTGGGGAATTTTTTCGGTCGATGATCTTAGGTCTTCTTCTCGCCTCATTCTCAGTGATTCCTACGATTAGTTCTGTACACCTGATGCTCTTCAGTTCTATACAACTGATTCAATGCTTCATTTTAAGGAATAATTATTAGAAGCATCAATCCGAGTTTTTTTGCGTCTGTTGGCGATTTGCTCTCATTATTCAATGAGGCCTGAGCCTTGCCATTTTTAAAAGACTGATTTGTAGTTTTCTATACGACTAATGCTCATTAAATATTCCTGAAACGAAATATCTTCTGATGACTGTTTCTTGGAAGCTTTCAAATTAATGACCTTGATCTGGATTTCAT
>JACJUY010008541.1:1073-24304 GCA_014220935.1 Platorchestia sp. MABIK | reverse complement strand
TTTTTTGCTCTAAAATTATTTTCTAGAACCGCAGCTTAGTAGTCCGAGGCAGCTGATCGTTCGGTCATTTCGTCCCTATCGCTTGTGCAATGAGCATCTATAGTGTGCAATACCGTTACTGTACCTGATCTCGTGTATATATACTTTTGTTGTACAAACTTGATATCTAGTCATTTTAAAAAAATATATTTTTGTGCTGTGATTTCAACTTCCATTCTAGTCTCGTATAGCTTAAGAATTAGATTTGCATTTTACCAATGTGACTGATCAATTTTCTCCATATTTTCAGCCTGATGATGATGTTTGAACATCGAAACGTTGCGTTTGATAGACTTCATAGGTAGTACATTTTAACTTTTGACAGTGTTCCAATAAAGAAATGTTGAGTGAATTTCTTCGCAATTTATCACATGATGAACTTCAACTGTTTCTGTACAACTGATTCAATGCTTCATTTTAAGGAATAATTATTAGTAGCATCAATCCGAGTTTTTCTGCGTCTGTTGGCGATTTGCTCTCACTATCCAATGAGGCCTGAACCTTGCCATTTTTAAAAGACTGATTTGTAGTTTTCTATACGACTAATGCTCATTGAATATTCCTGAAACGAAATATCTTCTGATGACTGTTTCTTGGAAGCTTTCAAATTAATGACCTTAATCTGGATTTCATTTTTATTCTTGAAATCACCTGATCGTTTTATATCGTTTTCTAAGAGTGTAACTACACTCAGTTTGCTGCTCACTTACTTGCTTTTTCTAGCCGTCCCTGCTCTCCTACTGTATGCAGGATATCTGAATTCTACACGATGACTACATTTTTTTTAATTGCATTTCAAAACTGAAATTCAATAAAAGTTATCTTAAACATGGAAATAAATGAACTGAGAGAAAAAAAATTTTCATTTGAGGTGTTCGATTGAAAGCCGTATTTACGAACGAATGGTAGCTCCGGCATGAATAAAATGCCTTCATTTTTAACAAAACGAGTAGAAAAGTTAACGCATGGTATGATGTTGTGTGTTTGCGAGCGCGTGCTGGATGCGGTCGTCAGACTCTATCGCCTATACAGATTAAATCAACTTCCTTTTTTCGATATATGCAAACACAGACTCTCAAGGAACTTCATTAGGATGCCACCAACAGTCAATGCAACATGTATACTTATGTAGTTGTGTTCAAGAATAAATCAATTACCTTTTTTTGAAATATTAAAACGAAGACTTAAATGGAACTCGTTTCAGAAGCCACTAACAGTCAATGGAAAATGCACACTGATGTAGTTGTGTTCAAGATTAAATCAATTTCCTTTTTTCGAAATATTAAAACGAAGACTTGAATAGAGCTTATTTCAGAAGCCATCAACAGCCAATGCAATATGCATGCTGATGTTTTTGTTTGAAATGTGGTAAGAAATGTAAGGAGTATGACGTTACTGATCTGACTATTACCTTTACCAGAGTTGTGCTCGGGCCAGAGTCCGCCACCGCGATAACAAAGTAGATAATGACATATTCATAAACAAATATCTATTTTTTCTGCTGGTTTTCGTGCGCGTGATTGCGTGTAACATTTCCCATGGAAAACGCCTCAATGTTCAATTTATTTTGAAATCTTTTTGTATGTGGCTTCATAGAGTAAAAAGTAAGTTCAAAATATAGCCTCAACAGAAAAAAAAGTCTCAGGACAATAATGTCGGTAATCATTGAATTTTGAACCGTTGTACTTGTACAATTTTCCACTCTCGACGTATCACGACTACAGACTGCTTAGAGTTCTGCAATCATTTTTTTGGATCAAAGCAAGTTGGTAAGAGACTGTGCCTCTCGAAAATGTATTCAATTGCGAACATTCAAAACAACAGATCGAAAAACAAAAACACTACGCAACAAAAACAGCAAAAATAGTGTAAAAATCAGCCAAATCCGATAAATTATGATCATAGTCAAAAAGATAATTATGATCTGCATTAAATGAGCGCCTCATTCTAACACTTCATTGAATTAAATGGCTGACACGCCGTCCAATAACTACTTTCCGAATTTTGCACAAATGCTCCAGTTTTTCCCATGTTAAATGTCCCAAATAATTACTAGTTTATTTATTAACCATGATATGTGAAACACTGTCAATCATTGTATTCAGGAATAAAGCTATTTTAAATGAAGTTGAGCTTGATGAAATTGAATGAAGTTGAATAGCACTGACAAGTACGCTGAAAAGTTTAAGTTGTCGTGTGTGACCAAAAAATGCTGCAACTATTCATGCTAAACTGTTTCTTATCCAATTTTTCAACCCTCCAAAATTGTTCAAGCTCTTCATGAGTTGAAATACAAAAAATTTTCAGCACTTTTATACGTTGAAATGCTAAAAAAATAGCCATTATGATCAGCAATTCTCTGCTTGATGGGCTGAAACTGAAATGCTCGTGAAAAACAAAAAATACCTGCCATTTTCTACGGATTTTCGACGCACATCTGTCGATAACACTCATGTTGGAGAATCCTCGTGTCTGAACCAAGTGAGCCAAATTGAGTGAAGATCTGGTGTTTACGAAGCGCTCTCGCTTGCCCATCGCACCTCACGCCGGTCCTGCTTATTCCGGCGATTTAATCCCGTTCTGCAAGCTCTGTTTTGCGAGCCGTGAACCTGAAATTGTTCTCACGGAAACTTTGCTCCGAATTAACAGAAGATCCGCTCCCTGGAATCTATTTAAATTAATTTACTTTGTATCCTTACCTGGAACACGCAACTGTACAGCAGGCATCGGGCCTTCTGTTCATTACATTCTCCGCTCTGGAGTCTGTGAAAATTTTCGTAAGTAACCGTAAAAGAGGAAATGTAGGCGATTCACTTACTTCTGTTCAACTGTTCCATTACTTCACAATTATTGGATTTGCAATAGTACAAACATGTTTAAGGAAGAATATAATTTTCAGCTTCAGTTTAACTTTAAGCTTGAATTTTTTTGATAATGTGATTGTTTGAGAAAATGTATCAGACATTCCAATAATCCTTGAAATTTCTACCCAATTTCATATCATGAGAGTATGCAATTTTTTGTCAACTTGTAAAAAGATAAACTTAAGGTAGCTTTCGCCAAGTTAATGAGTTATTTTTTCCGTTTTACTCGATGGATCCAGCGTGAAATAACTAGGTTTTTGCATTGAAGAAAAGTTGAAAACATTTTGTCAGTACATACAGAGATGGAAACATCTGGAAACATATTCTCTTTTGCAACATAATGGTTGCGTTTGGATCGCGTCATCTGGCATATATGTTTTTAATAAAAAACAATTTTTTTACAAACTGTAACAATTTACGGATATTATAGTTTTTAAATACAGTCTAAAAAACCTAAAGTGAACTTTAATGACAGAATTACGAAGTTTATTTAAACGACTTGTTTTTTAAGGATGTCACTAAGATAATTGTAAATACCGAAAAGTGGGGAGATTATTTTATCGATCATTTCTGTGAAGAAACAACATTTTTTAATATCAAATTCTGTTGATATTCCACTAAATGTTAATTGAGCATATAGTAGAAAACCGTGAACACAAACTTCTCATTCATTTGCTAACAATTGCCGCCTTTATTCAGAAACTTTCAATAAAACAATATCTCACGCGTACCAAACAATGATGTGCGCATATACTTCCACGGATAATATGTCACGCACTACACCTGTTTGGATGCTTTCCTTGCCTGTATCTCGCAGTGCATCTTACAGACAAGAGCGAGCCCTCACAGTGTGTCTTCTTGTCACTCTCGAGCTCCTGATCATCCTTTGAGAGCCGGAGGTAATGCTTCCATCCTCAGCATTACTGCAAGTAACAGTGATGGCAAGTAATGCTACCGTACACGGCATCACTGCAAGTAACAGTGATAGCAAGTGATACGCCGTCCACAGCATCACTGCAAGTAAAAGTAATGGCAAGTAATGCTGCCGTCCACAGCATCACTGCAAGTAACAGTAATGACAAGTAATGCTGCCCTCCACAGCATCACTGCAAGTAACTGTAATGGCAAGTGATACGCCGTCCACAGCATCAGTGCAAGTAACAGTAATGGCAAGTAATGCTGCTCTCCACAGCATCACTGCAAGTAACAGTAATGGCAAGTGATGCGCCGCCCACAGCATCAGTGCAAGTAACAGTAATGGCAAGTAATGCTGCCATCCACAGCATCACTGTAAGTAACAGTGATGGCAAGTAATGCTGCCATCCACAGCATCACTGGCAAGTAACAGTGATGGCAAGTAATGCTGCCGCACACAGCATTACTGCAAGGAACATTAATGGCAAGTAATGCTGCCGTCCACAGCACCAGTGCAACTAACAGTGATGGCAAGTAATGCTGCCGTCCACAGCATCAGTGCAAGTAACAGTAATGGCAAGTAACACTGCCATCAGTCTCCGATGGCCGCGCCTAATGCGGCAGATATGATGAACAAATGCGCTCGATGATCCATAACCCCAGAATATTTGTCCATTCCCTGGCGTAGATGAGATACGCACTTCCAGAGTATTAGCTCAACGGAGGCGACGCATTCAGGTTGCTTTAGATGCTTATATATGCTATTTTTGCACAGGAACGGTGGATATTTGGACGTCCTGCTCAAATGGGTTTGAGTCCTTTTATATTTCGTGTTTTTTTCCGAAATACGATTCATCAAAGAGGTCAACATTACTTAACCTCAGTGACTAAATGATACTGAATGCATTTTGATTTTTGTGATTTTTCAGAAATGTGATTCATCAGTGAGTTCAATATCAACCTCAGTGCATACATTGGATTGAATGCTATTATTTTTTTTATTTTTTTCAAAAATGTGATTAATCAGCGAGTTCAGCATTAACCTCATTGCACTTAAATTAAAAATTTACTCGCTGCTGACAATGCCGCCCAGAATTTTCCAAATTTTCAAAAGTGCATCCATTTTAATCTTAACGATAAAAGTAACAGGATGAAAAAATAATGCTGCGACTCGGTTCTCGTACATGAATACTCAATCCAATATTGTACATCATCTGGAGAAGAATATTTTTACGCATGCTGAACATTATTTTCTAATTGATTCGGTTAATGCTCTAAAGATTTCAGGATTACATCACTGCTTATATTCTTTATGTTTTAAAACCAGTCACCATACGTTGAAGAAGCCACTTTTTAATAAGTGCAATTCAAATTAAATATGTCTAATGAGGAATTAAACTTAAAAGCTTGAATTGAAATTATCATGTCGTTGACGCTTATTGTAGTACTTTTCCCGGTCAAATAATAATTGTGTTTAGACTTCAAAAGCCATCATCAACGAATCTCGGATCTCAATACGCTTGAAAATGCAGGCGCTCTGAGCTTGCTTGAAGGTGTGTCATTGCGTACGGGGTCATAGAAATATCTTTGGGCGAACGGAAAACTGAAAACACCGAAAGTGACGATTTACGACATTACGGCGGTCGAAGCTGATTTGGTGAGGATTTATTAAAACGTGATCCTTCCACTCGCAATGAGATTTGGTTTTGAAGTTCTCAATCTAGTGAACTTAAACATTGGTTGTTTGATTACTTGAAGAGCAGTTAATACGATTTCGATATCTTTGAAAGAAAACTTATGAGCTCTCTAAATATCGAGCAAGTTGACGTCAACATTTACGGCAGCCGAGTGCTGCCTATTGAGGTTAAGATTAAAGTCTAGGAAAAATACGTTGACCACCCTGATTAATTTGACTCCGTTGAATTACGGAAAAAACTTTGTTCTTTATTAAAAATGACCTTTGACTTGATCTGGATTGGAACTAATGAAAAAAGCTCTAAGACTTCAGCGCTACAAGTTCTACGAAACACAAAATTTGTGATTCTTTCATGATCGTGTCTATATATGATGAAAATACAAGTGCTGAACCGATAACTTACTACTTTTACTGAATGCAAAAATGCAATCAAGATTTATAAACGCTGTGGGAGGTCAAACGTTGATATAAAAATGGCATAACTTTAAAAGTGGCAAACTTTGGCACAATTTCATGCAAGGCTGTCGACATAATTACTTTAAGCTTGATGCTTGTTTGTTAAGGGATTTTCAAAAGCTGGAAGCTGTTTTAAAGACTTACTGATAAGAGCGTTGACTTTCTTAACGGCACAACTCTTAGGTTAGAAAGTCTAAGAATCGAAAATAATAACGCAACAGCTCAATATTGAGCTTCATTGAGAATTTTAGAACTTCGTGATACACTCGTAAGAAAGTTACCGAGACTACTCAAGATAACTGTGTAATAAGGAAACTTACAGTTGCTGTACCGAAATTTCACACCCAAATCCCAACGCTATTACCTCCCATATAACTCAAAGAGATCTACTGATAAATCATGTAAGTGTTGATAAATCTTTCAGTCTTCTACAAGTCGTTTCTTTATTTCTATTTTAACTCCCTCCGGCAACACGAGACAAACTGCTCATTCCCACTCACTTTTTTAGTTGATATCACCACCACTAACTGGATAAGTTAGTAAAAATTTCCAGTCTAATTTCACCCCGCCTTCTCATTTTTCCTCTCTTGACATTACCTCCCCCATCTAATCGTAACCGCTAACTAAATAACTGAACGAAAGTTTCAAATCTAATTTCACCCCTTCTCATTTTCCTTCGCTTGACATCGCCTCCAGCATCTGACTCAAGGCCCCTTTCTCTTTGCTTTCCAGCAACCATGACTCCAACATCCAAAGGCTTGCGTCAGTCCAGGAGAAAAGGCAAGGAACAACTACCCATGCTGGCGCTGATTTTGGTGCTGACTTTGTCATCAGCCGTTGCAGCGCAGCCAACCTGGACATCTCGCAGCTTGCTCCAGGCCGAGCGATTCGACGGAGCGTATGACGCCGATGTGATCGAGGACGACCGAGTTTACCCGAATGATCTCATCGATGACGTTATGAGGAGCAACGATCCGGAGGCTGGAGGTGCTCCTGAAGACATGAATCTACCAGAGAATATCAATGCACCCAAAGGTAAATGTGATGGTTAATTATGTAATCGTTGTTGTGTGTAGAATGGTTCATTGTTTTTAAAGTGCGTTTGCGCAAGAAAGGCGTGACTTCTCTCGCTTTCTCTTTATTGGTTGAAAGAATTTTTGGTTTTTGATTTTTTTCTTCAGGCAGAAATATCCCTTGTACACTGTATATTTTGGTAAGAATCAGGAATATCTTTTTAGGGTCAATTTTAGGATAAATTTCATGACGAAGATAAATCATAAATGCTTTTAATTTAAATGCTTCGATTCCTAGGTCAATCTCAATAAATTAGTAAAATGTGGTAAAGAGAACTGTGAAAATTTAATTCTATCATACATAGTGGAATTCTGTGCTGCAGTTCTCATGCTCTAAAATTAAACGTCGGTTGTTTGACTATTTTAATAATTCAATGAGCGATCGTAAAAATCAATTAACTGTGTCTTTTTTTGCACGTAAAACTTGAGCATTTCTTCAGTGTTTTTTGGTTGCGTCAATTTAAGCAGCTTTTATGTTGTCTGTAGTTCTTTGGAGTCTAGATCTTTGTCAGATGTTAAGTTGGCCTTCAAAAATTTCTGTTTCTCACTCACAAAGTTAATCATGTTATTGAATTCCTATAATCCTATTAAAATCAGGCCTGGTTTGAAGTTTGAATCCTCATAACTTGTGTATTTCATCATTTGCTGAAATAAAAAGCAACCAATTTCACATAAACTCTACTACTCAAAATGCAGGTTTAATTTTGGCGTATGAACAGTGTTGGGACCAGTAAGTCTGTTCATTTCGACCGCTCTCATTCGGTTGATGCCTATCAAATGTTTGTATTTTCAGGTGTAGCTTTAGGAGCTTGGACCATCTAAAAATAGGGGGAAACATAGCAATTTAACAACAATACATTATATACGCGAATAAATGATTTGTAACCCTGAATCTCAGTAATTTACAAACTGAATTTAGTATTTTTTTAGTAGATATGAATAATAAAATCTGTCTGCTTTTCCAAACAATTTAATTTAACTACGTTCGTTAGAGCTATAAATACTTCAAGAGTTTTCTTGTTTTATCCTCAATTCTATGCTAGAAAATTCTATTTCATTTTATTTAGGCGAGTAAAGTTACGGGCACTTTAAAAAGTTGTACAAAGCATTTAAATTTTAAATTTACGTAAAAACTAAATTTTTTGTATCAAATTATTAAAATTAGTCACAGCTTTCCATAACCATTTCAATTCTTGCTACCACTATGAAACAAGTGCGATGTAGTCTTTGACAAGAAGTTAAATATGCTTCCCTTAAAAAGACACTTGGACTTACTGCGTGCCACAAGTGGAGATTGCTCCTGAATTATTTTAGAATTGTGACTTTATTGGTGAGCGAAAGAAAGTAAATAACTCATAAATCAAGTCACTGACAGATTTTTTTCCCCATTAAGGCACAAAATTATATATTGTAATAAACTCATAGAGTAAAAATATCACTGAGAGGGCAATTCTATTTGTCTATACGCTTACATCGACTCTCTCTCGAAATTTTCCTTTTCAATGGAATAAAATACAGAAACGAAGTTTCCGCCATTGATGCATGTCAACAAACATAATGGGATTGATCGGCCAACGATAAGAACATTTTGGATTTAGACTACATGAACAACAAATTTTTTCAGGTAATGTTACCAAAGCCGCATACTGCGTTTTGACGATCAGAAAATTTCATTTTGCACCCAGGTTGATTTTCACTCAAAACTCTACGGGTTTTACTACGAATATTTAAGTATCTTTTGCTGAAGCTTCCGAACTTTTTATCTTCAACAACATAAAAAAAAAGATTTGCCGTTTGATTGTAATCAGAGGCATATACACCCAAAGAACATAAGTAAAATTTGTTTCATTCAGTATTACATTGATAATATATTTGTGTATATGTTACGGTCTCAGTAGTGTGATGTATCAGTTGGTTAACTTTTCAGTTGCGTTAATACCGCATTCATTAGACATCTCAGCGTATCAGTTGTACAGTGTTCTAAAGATGAATAAATTGAGTTGGTAATTTTCATGATGAGACGCAAAACAAAATTATAAATTTTGGAATCCATTTGTAAATGTAGCTTAAAATTCAGTGCAGCAACTTCAAAAGTTAAGTTGAAAAACCGAAAGTGGACTAAGTAGACTAGATTTTAATACCCCTATTCCCTTGTGATGAACAAGAAATCTTTTATGAACCTCTATCAAAATAATCTCGAGAGATTCTGCTCTCTAAACTTGATTAAGAATATTTTTTCATCTTTTCATTCAAAATTTCCCGAAGCAATCTAACTTTTTGCCAACTTCAACACTTGGTAGTACACCAAAAAAGACTAATTATTGTCCGAGAAATTCTTGTAAAATCCTTAGGAAATTTTTTAGGAGACCCTCACAATGAGCAAGTTTAATTCTGGTTTTTCATAGAGCAAATGAATCTCAGAATAACTTTAAACAGCAATTTCCATTTCACAAGTCATTTCTAGTGAGATATCGGAGAATTTCAAACATTTAAAATTACGAAAATTTGCCAAAAACGAAAGAACATCAGGAAAGTTTAGTTATTTGCTCAGAAACTTTTATGAAATACTCATAAAATTAATATGGAATATTTTACGAATGGGTCCAAATCCGTAAATTGTATTTTTAGTTTTCCTGGGGCATAGCAGTCAGGGAATAACTTTAAAAACGCGTTTTAAAATTTAAATTTGATTCCTAACAACTTTTTTTCACATTTTCACTCAATGTTTCCCAAAGTGATGAAACTTTTTGATTTCCTTGGGCGAATCAAGCTGAAAATAAATTTAAACAGCGTTTTCCAATTCTCTAAACATTTTTAGTGAGAAATCAGAGTTTTTTCGAAGTATCTATTCTGTGACATTTTTCGTAAAAAACATAAGGGTATACCCTGACGGTATTTTAGCACTTTTTCATTCAATGTTTCAAAAATCAACGAAACTTTTTACAGTATCAATATTCGGTTGTACAACAAGAAAAACTTTTAATAAATGAAACTCTTAATACGAACCTAATGTTACAAATTTTTAGAGTCCCCACGTTACAAAGCATTTCCAAACTACGTCAACTGCATGTAATAAGAATAGTAACTACGTCTTCACAATGATTCATGCGTAACCGACTCACTAACTCCTATTACGAACCTAATCTTACATATTTTCATAAAATCCTCACGTTACAAAGCATTTCCAAACTACGCCAACCTATACAATAACAATAATAGTAATAATAACTACATCTACACAGCCATTTATGTACAACCGACTCCACTAGTTTCAATTACAGAGAAAAAAGCCCCCTCGGGCTTCCTCGGCATGAGAGGTCGGAGACTGGATGACGGAGGACGATACGGGGACTCGGAAGCAAGCCTGGCGCAGAAACGGAAGACGTACGGATTTTTGGGCGTCCGAGGGAAGAAGGCACCCGTTGGTGAGCGAATACTTGGGGCATTTTATCATGAATGTCTGGTGTTAAAAACCGAAGTTTTAGTCTGTTTAGTCAGGTTTAGTGTTAATCCGGAGTTTAGTTTTATTCTGTAACGGTGCAGCTTACACCATAGGTTCTTTTAGGTCTAGAGAATGTAGTAGCAGTTGGAATAAATTAGATTTTCAGCTCCCTCGCTATGACCAACTAATATGCTTGAAAATCTGGCCTCAAGGCAATTAGAAGTAGTTGATAGGTCGGAGTAACTATCTGGTGACCTGCTGATAGAAGGTAGCTTAGCAAATCAAATGTCATACTTATTATAAGTCTTGTTGTTTACAAATTATAGTAATAGTTGTTATAGCCCTTGTTGTTATCATTTTATGGTTATAGTTATTATAGCTCTTGTTATTATATTATGGGTAGAGTTATTAGAGCTCCTGTTGTTGTATTATAGTTATTGTTGTTTACCTCTTGTTGTGATTATATAATAGTTATTTTAGCTCATGATTTGAATGCAGAGTTTTTGAGACTTAATTAACCCGTATGAAAAAAAATTGTTATGGAAGAGATTAGAGAGTGGTTAAATTTCTTATTATGGGAGCTTGGTTAATTTTGGTCGTAATTAATTTAGATTCAAAAACGCTAATTTTTAGACGTGTGTACGCAAAACTGTAATCACAAATTTTTAAAAAACAAAGAAAAATTCAAGAAACGTCCGTAATAGTCATGACTAAGAAGGGACTGGATAAACATGGCTGTCTGGAAAAACTAATACATGCTCATGCATTAGCGGTGAAATATTTATTTTGTTAAGAGTAACCTCTACTTTTAACGCAACGTGAATTCACATTTCAAAGATAAACAGCTAAACAAAACACGGAAACTTTCAGTTTTTTAAAATTTATTCCTGTCTTGCTATCCGATTGAAATGTCAAACAAGTCCTCAGGTTATGAAGATTTGGAAAGGAATTTAAAGTTTCGAGACATTTCATCTGAAACTTGACGGACCAAGAAGTAGATCGCTTCCGTAGCATCCCAAGTGTCTCACTGCCCAAGTGTCTCACTGCCCAAGTGTCTCACTGCCCAAGTGTCTCACTGCCCAAGTGTCTCACTGCATGCGAGAAGCTGCTGCATATGTAGCGTTTTATGTTAATACGTTGCAAGGCACACATATGCGCGAGGAGGTGGAATGCATTTTAGGCAAATCTGTGTGTGCGAGGAGATGGAATCTATTTCAAAAGAATCTATTTGTACGAGGAGATGGAATCAATTTAATCGATGGAAATTTAACATAAAATACTCTAACGGAAGCAATTGCTTGAAATTTATTTCAATTTGATGTATGAAAGGGTATCTCAATAATTATTTGGTAGAAAAGTTACTTTGCAGACTGTGAGTAAGAATTTATAATGAGAAATAAACAAATGAATATGTTTTGTATTTTCTGTATCACGTATAGTTTTGCATGTCCAAGGACGGTAGAATTTAGGTTGAGACGCGTAAATATCCTAAGGAAATTTCGCAGTACTCATATTTCATCAAATAAAATACTCAAGGAATGAAAAAGTTGCACCACTTTGAACTAGATCCAAAGGGAAAACTTAAAAAGTGATCTAATTTTTTAAAATTAATATTGCCTGTTTGGAAATGCGTGAAACGTATCTCCTAACCTGTAATTTGGAAAAGTTCAAGCAGCTCAATTATTCCACTCGTCGATTTCTAATTTTCAGCTATAACACTGACAGGTAATAATTTTACTCAGATTGAACAGACTGATGAATTTGCAAACGAACTCTATAATGTTGTGTATGAGCTTCTAATTACAAGATTTCTTCAAAATATTCAAAGCTGTGAGCTCATTTTTCTACGTCAGCGATTCATAAACATTTGCTAGCGTGGTCCTCAAAGACTGTTAATTTCTTTCTAACTAAAGTTACGAGAAGCCAAGTCGCAGCTTCGAGAGTCGAACATTCATATTTAATTCATTTCAACTTTACTGAATATAAATTTCCACAGGAAACTATCTAGTTAAACCACGAGGTATGATTTCACTGGAAAATCATTTCAAACGTTTCTAGTTGTGATCTGAACTGTAGTTCGAGTGCACACAATTTGCTTGCAAGTCTCATTGCTGGCATCAACTTTTTTTCGTTTAATTCATGTAAATGGGATTTTGACACTCGTGAATGTTTTTTTGGAGTATTGCCAAAGCTTAGAACTTTCGTTTTAATGCTTGTTTCACTGTACACGTTACGATAAAATCATTCCGTGTAGTATAGAAGCCAGCCTGCTTTAATGCGATTCTTCGTTGAACGGTACATGTAGAGATCTTAAGGTTATTCGTGGCATGTTTTACACAAATAAAACAAAAAACAATCTATGAAAATCACTTTGCACTCCAGACGTTATTAGAAGCGTACAATTTTTAATCAGTGGGAAATAAAATTCAAATTTTTGACAAAGCACTTTACAGGCATTAATTTTCAAACAAAATAATAGAGTAAATTATATTTCATGAAAGTGACACATTCAAAATAATTTTTAAAAACTGGAAAATAATATACGAAAGTCATGTAATGAATAAATAATACGAATTATATATGAATAATATACGAAAGATGAAGAATGAATGCAAGGGAAATTGAAGTTTTGCATGCTGGAGGTTGCCTACATTTTCTTGCACACATAAAAACAGCGATATAATATGGGCCACAGAACAGTCTTCGCAGACAAGATCCTCTGATAAATATAATCGAGGCTCCAGCAGAAGAACAAACGCATGTATTACTTGTGGCCTACACAAGTTTTCATAAGTGATGAAGAAAAGCGTTCCTCTTTGGAGCTTGCCATAACTATTGAGCCATGAATGAAAAAAGAAATTGATTATTTAGCTAAAATTAAGCAATCAATTTTCTCATAATTTGTGTGGCCCATAGCAAAAATACGGTGAGTGAATTTCTTTTTTTTTCTGCAAAATTGATCAGAAGATAGAAATTTTATAACAATAGAATGAATAGAAATAAAGTAGAAATAATTAATGTTACAATAATGGAATAACAATAACCGCTTAAGATAATTTAAATCTCAAATTAAGGAATTTCATGCTTAATTTTCCCTTCGAATGAATATAATCGTTGCATTTGTACCAGTTGCATGACTAATTTACTATCGAGAGCCGAAGACGAGCAAAACCTGAAACGTTCAATTTTTAATTCAGAAGCAAAACGAACCAAAAATCAATATAACACTGATAGAATATAAACTAAAAGCAAATCATTGTGCACATACAACAACCCATGAAAGCAAGGATAATAGAAAATATCGCAAGAAATTTCAAAAGCCATTTCTGAAGCTATAAAATCATTGAAGTAATTCTTTTCGGGCAAGTAACAAAATTGAAAATGAAGCTGAAAAAAGACATTCTTAGGAGATTGTTGTTGTCTGGTCTAAAGGTGTACGGTGTTCGTGTTTGTTTTAGAATCGCATTAAAATTACATCCAGCAAACCGAGTTTCCCATTTTGCTAGGCATTTTCTAGGTTTTGTGTTATCATGGTGACGTCTCACAATCCCTTCATATACTGCAAGATATTTATCGCTCAAAATCATTTTGAATAATAATTACTGTACAAAGCAATTGAAGGAGCTGTTGGAATATTTCGTATTTTTATTTCGTATCATGCTACTTTCATTTCGTATTATGCATACCTACGTTTATATGTAGTACAACAACAGCTTCACAAGCTAACAGTTAAGTCATGTATTTCACATTCAACTACATTTTACCTCTTTGACAGGGTTCGTCGGCATGCGAGGGAAAAAAGCTCCTTCCGGTTTCTTGGGAATGCGGGGAAAAAAAGACGTACCTCAGAACCTTGAAGAATTATTGAAGGTAAGCAAAAAATTTCCCAAGCCACGCAATCAGTGAGAGGATCGGCATCCGACAGACCGCTGTAAAAAGAACAGCTGTAAACCTCAGCCTGGCGATTTTTTTACACTTGCAATCGTGAAGTGGACTCCCTCGAGGATAGGCTAAATTTTTAGGTTCTGGTCGCTAGAAATTTTTGCGTCGGGTTCATCCGTACTTTTTTTGTTGGTTAAATACTCGAATTGCAGTGGAGTTGCTCGGTAAGTGAGGTACGATTTAATTTGTAATACGTTGGTATTCGGTAAAAGAAAACTGAGTTTTAACAGGTCTTAAGATTTTGTTTCTGAAATGGGTGAAGAACACTTGAGTATCTAAATAATAAATATTCTTCGATAGGCTACTGTTTAACATAAATCCAGACTGCCTTAGTCACGATTGTATATTTACTAGCACATTGATCGCGATGGGTTAAACTGAAGGTCAATATTTAACTTAAATTGAAAGTCAGTTGTAGTTAGCAATTTTGAAAATGGTAAACATTTACTGGATTGTGCCTTCATCTAGCATTGCTTAAGTCTTTATGAAACTTGAGTTAGTGACTACTGGCTGATAAGCAGCATTATAAAAATCCCCTTCATGGCTATAGGAGGATCACATTACGGTCAAAGTGTTAATGTGCGTATTAGCAACATGTTTTTTTTTTATTTGCATTTTAATTTCACAACATGACTTAACCTAAGGTTTGCGAATTCTGACAAATTGAACGGTCTTCATGTCGTAACAACTTTTATTACGCTACATGTAAACTGATTTGATTTTTTCTCGGTCAAACAAGCTTTTTTTAAAGCTGAAAACCATGAATTTCATAACATGATCTCATTTCCCATCGCACTTTTATTCTATAAATTTTCATCTTGTGTAACATCAACCTCAAACCCTCACGTAACTCAAACGCATTCTCTTTGAACTCATCGCAAATTCACAAAAAATCAGGAAAACAGTGAGTGAAAAACGAAAAACTTCCCTCTTCATCGTCTTTAATATTCAGCCCAAATTTAAGCAGCGAGTGCAAGCGATATTTTTCATTTACCGTTCAAGAATTTGAAATCCTTTGGCGCTGGTGAAGAAGATCCTAGGAGGCAGAGCTTCGCCTGTTATGGAGGCTGTCAAGCAACAATATATATGGAAATGACCGAGGCAGTTCCGCTAGATCTTAACTCCTGGAATGGGCGTAGCGAGTCCGTAGATTGGGTGCGGTCCAGCCAATTCTTTATGCAAGGTGGGCACGCGACTTCGATGTGCCGGCCTCTTGCTTGCTGCTCTGGTTAGAGTGAAAGACGGTCGGCATGGGACGAATATACGTCGGGTTTGTCTTGCTTAGGTAGCCTTCAGTTGGATACTGTATTAGGAATTCATTAGCCATCCTTATGCAGGTATGAGCTCGACCCTTTGAGACATAATAGAGGTAGAACATTCAGTCTTATGAGGCCGACACTGTAAGACATGATAGAAATGCACCGTTTTTTTACGAGGTTGAGACTGTGAGACATAATAGAAATACACCATTCTCTCATATGAGAAAAACTCTGTGAGGCATGTTAGAATATCAAAATTAATTCTTCTGCAGTTGATGAATAAACACTGTACGAGACATTAGAAATTCACCATTGATACGCATGTATAAAATTGAAACTGTAAGGCATTCCAAGAAGTCATCATTCGTAGTATTGCGATTGTGACATCGACATAGCGAACCGTCCTTGTTATTCATCCTACAAGCTTCTGATAAAGTATGCTGTCATCGGGTGCAGTTATCCAATCCAGCAATCAACCTATATTTTAAAATCCCACAGCAAAAAAATCTTTAACATTAACTCAACACAACATCTTCAAAATTAACTCTATAGTGTCGATCTTTTTGAATTTGCAATTCCAAACAATATGGTCGGGACTACGACTGAAGAGCTGGAGGAAGGGATTCCCACATGAACGTCTCAGAGACGGAAAAGGGCAGCAACATAAAGGCATAATAGATATACAGACTTCATGAGAAGCTCGTACGTTTGTTTAGGCCCTTTACCTCCTCCCCAGATCTTACCCAAAAGAATTGGAAAACACTCACATCACAGTTTCGTTCAGTGAGAGTTTCAAAAACGCAGTTCCTACCCAGTATTTTCATTCTCGGACACTCAAGGATACTTAGCATGGTTTTGTAAGTTGTAGTGCCATGAATCTCTAATCACTTTTTCCTTTTTATTCGAAGCTCAGAACATTTTTTCCTTGTGGTACAAAGTGCGAGGTTATGTTTTAGATCAAAGGGCTCCTGGAACATGTTTGCGTGAGGATGAGCTCGTATAGGATGCGCGGTATAATCATTTAAAGAATGCTAGTATGTGGAAAACGAATACCGATGTACAGTCACGTGAACTACATTACCGAGTGAACTGCACTCATCGATTAAGTTTTATCATCTATCAGCGTTAATATGTGGAAAACGAATACCTACGCACAGATCAAACAACGCTAATATGTGGAAAACGAATACTAATGCACAGATCAAACAAGTCTATTGTGTGGAAAATAAATACTGATGCACAGTCGTATACTCTACAACAGCGTGTGAATTGCACCTTTCGATAAATCATAGCATCCAGTAACAGCAATATACTGAGCACGAACAGCAGCAACACAAAGTCGTGCCTTGTGTCAGGAAACATCACTCGGCACTCTGATTCTGACGTGCAAAAAGTCAGGAAGCAATTTGATGCCTTGATTTTAGTGCAACAAGAACATCCGTTGATGCGAATCCCCATCATCGAAACTGACGGCTCTGAAATCCCTCCCTCGCAGTCCCTGGATTTTCCACGTCAAATTTGAACTCGAATTTGCAATTGTGATTGGTAATCAACAAAGTACAGCAAAATTCTAGAGATTCCTTACGACGGGCTGTGTTTTAAAGTGGGTGAAGGACTTACGAAAGGTGATCGCTTCACGAAATTACCATCAAGAAAACTGTCAAAATACCCGGACGTAAAATTGAAGTTCTCCGTCTTTACGTTACGGTGTAGGTCATCGTGGTAAAACCTAACCATAGTTGAAAAATAATTCAGTTTAAAACATGTTCTTCAATTGGTTACTAACACACGGCGAGGGCGCATGTACGATAGTGTTCATAATAAATTAAAACTCTTTCGAAAAAGATTAACAGTGATTTCGCGTAATTGATCTGTACGAGCAAATGATATTAGTTTTAAATTAAGTATTCAGGATACCATCTACTGACCAACACCCTCATATTCTCTCTCACGACGAGCACGTTTGATCTACCCAATTTAATTCTCATTTGCATTTAAAATAGAAGCAGAACACTAGCTCGTTGCCCTAATGGCCCACCACGAGTTCTGTGTGTCGTCAACGCGCAAATGTTACAACCTGGTGACAGTTCTGCTATAATTGTTCTAGTTTTCGTATCGCTGCCTGCTGCTCTGTGATGATTGCAGCGTTCGTGATTTTAGAGAGCAGGCCACTGCACCGGCCATCATTTCATGTTCCTTTGCGATGTGTGCAGAAATTTATTACATGGCGACTGTCAATGGTAAAGTTCACTGTTTCGAAATTCAGTAAACAGTTTTAAGTGATGACATAATTGTTAATAGCGGTGTAAAAAATTCCTTTCATTATGTAAAATCATTGTCGTAGCCTAATTTATGCCGCATGCAATTAAAAATAAGAGATAAATAAAGTGTACGTAAATAAATAATTCCTCACATTTCGTCACTACACCAATTTCAGCGACGACAAATTAATTTGATATTCAACGAGTCCTAAAATATGAAGAGCTATAAAAAACTAATTTCATGCACCAAGTCCCCACACTCATTGCAATCACAATAAATTACAGAGGAAAGCGTGTAATATCATATTAATGGAGTAACGAAAAAAATGGAAATTTCCTGAAGAATACCTCGTCGTGTACACCAGTTTAGATGGGGCTCATCATTAGCGTTACAGCAGCCGCCAACAAGACTAACTGACATCACGCAGAATGAAATTAACGCTGTCATTAATTTTGTTCGGGACATTCCATCTTCGAGACAGCGAATGAACGTGCTGCAAATTAATTTCCATTTAGTTGTTGGACTCATTACGATATTTGAATTTTTCGTACGAAATTTTTCACTTTGTGACTGAACGAGAGCATGTCAAAAATTATCCAAGCTTTCTAAACCATATTTCACATAATTCCTTTCACAAACTGACTTCTCTGAAAATTATTTCATTTTACAAGCACTGCTCTAGAAACATAACTAAAAATTTATTAGTTTTGTTATGAGGTCTTTTTGTTGATTGGCATTTCTCTCGTTTCTCCCTCGCACTTTGCGTCAGATAAGCCGATCTCCTCCTACTCAGAAAGGAAAAAGGACTGTTTTCTCTAGTGAAAAACATAACAATTTTTTTGAGTTCGGTAAGAGCATCTCATGGTTCCATGTGGAATTCTTTCCTTGAGAAGCAAACATAAGGAAATTCTGGAAAAAATTTGAGTTTTGTGCTGTTCCAAAGTCGAGGTAGTGGAATCTTGCATGCGTCAACACGGTGCTGAATATGCGCACAGGTTGAAGTATGTTCTGAACTTCGTTTCATACTAACAAGTATTCTGCGCTTGAAGACGTATTGAAGGGTAAAACAAATATATACATCAATTTTGTAATTTTGAAGTTTTTTAATTTTTCATTTTAATCTTAGTTTTTAATTAACATATAAATATCAATTTTAACTGCTGAGATGTAATGAAAGATTCCACTACCTCGATTATGGAATAACACAAAATCTCACATTTTTCGAGGATTACCGTGTTTTTGCTTCTCAAGGGAAGAGTTCTAAAAACCATGAGATGCTTTTACCGAACTCAAAAATTGTTGTTTTTGAGCCAGATGTTCGAATGGTTGCGAGTGATATGTTTTTCATGCACCTCGTGGAAAATATATTCCTAAAAGTGAAGATACTCGTGTATCTTTGAAGTATTTTATCGAAGAAGTATTCCTTGTGCTAGAGATAGATGCGTTTTTGAGATTTTTCAGTGAAAAGGCATTCGTATCGATAAAAATATGTTTCAGGGTATTCTATGGTATATAAACCAATATCCCCACGCACGTAATAACTGAAACGTTTCTCATTTTGGAAAGCAGGCCACTTTACACTTTTTAAATTCACGTTTCTCTGCATAGGGGGCTAAAATTTACATCACGACCAACCATCTATTGTCATCAAACTTTTTTCGCAGTTTTCGAAATACAAATTTGTTGTTTTCAAGTCTTTTTTTTGCTGTTTTTGTGATTTTATGCTGTTTTCAAATCTTTCTTACTTTTCCCAAGTCTTTTTTTTTTGCAGTTTTCAAGCCTTTGTTTTACGGTTTTCAAATTTTTTTTTCGTCGTTTTAAAGTCTTTTTGCTGTTTTCAAGCCTTTTTGCTGTTTTAAAGTTTTTTTGCTGTTTCCAGGCGCTATCCCACCGCTACGGGGTCCAGCAGGAACCGGAACACAAGCGAGGGTCACCTTTTGGTTTCATAGGGATGAGGGGACGCCGCACTGACCCCTTTGGGGACCAGCTGGGACGGGGGGCTGAGCTGCAGGGGCTTGGGGAAGCAGGGGACGCCCAGAAGAGAGTGCCTCCTCGGTATGGCTTCATCGGCTTGAGAGGCTAAGAGGTGAGTGAAACTTGTAAAAACGTGTTCTGGAAAAAATGAAAAAAAGTGAAACTGTACGTATGCAGGAAAAAATGGTCAACGATTCGGTGACTGATTGGGAGTCACGGGTTCGAGTCCATGCTGAAGTCGGAAATTTAAGAATGGTCGTTTTAATGAGGAAAAACTGTACGTTTGAGTGTGCTACCTTTGGCTCAGTGGTCACTGGTTCAGTGACTGAATGGAAGTCGCTGGTTCGGGTCCATGCTTGTGGTCGTTCTTATTTTTCCAACATTCCAGTCCTCTGCGGGACACACAGCAAGCACAAAGTGTACTTTTGTTGATCAATCGATCAGAGTCTACATTCCAATATCGATGACTTAGAAACTATGAGAGCGTGCAATTATGAGCTCTGCATATAGCAGCCACTTGCGAACATGTATACATATAAATTGAAAGATAAATTCAAGTTGAGATAACTGTGAATATATTCATGCTGTTCTTTTAGTATAAATCGAGTGAAAATATCATTTGCTTGAAATGATGTTCATTTCTAAATCAACCGCGTAAATTCTACTTTGAGAGATTTCTATTTAGAAATAGGTTCTGAGTAACCATGGTTTGCTACTACACCCCAGAATGACACAGTAACAAACTGTAGTTTACTAGCACAACCATTATTTTTATTTTTATTTCCTAAGAATAATTACAGTTAAGCGTTTCATTTGCACATAATTTAACCGGGCGCAGATCCTCTCAACTCCTAAGATCTAATTTATACTCGCAATGTAAGGGCGCATTTGTTTTCTAAATTAGTGGGGTTGAAAAGAACTCCTAATTTTATATATTTTGAAATACAAGTGATTTTCCCATTTTAGACTCAGTGTACATTATACTTTTCATGTTGTGTCACTTGACTGACGGATTTTCTGTCTTTCTTTCCGAAATTGAAATATCCATCAATTTTATGGCTTTTACTTCACATTTACACATGTATGCACATCACTCAATTGTATTTTGGGCTCGGATGGCCTTGTTTTTTATTTAAAATTATTCATTATTTTTTAGCTTCGTTGATGCATTCCATTTCTTTGCAGGTTACGAGGTGCTACGTTTGTTCGGGAGCCGAGATATGCCTAACGGTTGGCTTACGTTATGCAAGTTAGAAAATAATTAAACATCATTCATCTCGCTCGACGAGATCGCAATGGCAGACCGGTGACCCTGGCATGAAGGGGAAAGAGTGTGTGGAAGAACGGAAATTTATAGAAACTTTTTTCGAAGTTTTAGGTAGTGAAGAAGAAGTGTTAGGTAGTGAAGAAGAAGTGTTAGGTAGTGAAGAAGAAGTGTTAGGTAGTAAAGAAAATGTCTGGGAAAATTCTAAATCGTAAAGCGATGTCCAAGATTAACTTGAAGCAAAAATTAGAGAAAGTAGAGCAGCTTACGTCATCATTTCGAAACAGCAAGGACGAAATTTTTTAATCATGTTCTATTTTTATCGTTACTCATTAATGTAAATTCAAACGCCAAATTTCAGGGTACCAAAATATTTTTTAAATGGTTATCAGAGATGCGAACTGATGACTATACATTTGGCCCAAGTCAATGACATCAGTCGAAAGATGTACCTTTCGTCCTAACGAAAAAATGTTTAACGTATCAAGAAACTCAACAAGTTTTTCGTTCTGTTCACACCACAATTAAAATATCGTAGAATTCACCTAATCTCGTCCACTTTCTCATTCTTTTGAAGATTTTTTCAAACAATCAAATTACTTTACGAAGATCTACCGACATGAAAATCATCTAGAACGAGAAATTGTTGATACTTGTAGCTTACGTACCTATCTGTCCCTGTCTGCTGCGTACCTACCTGTATGATACGCGCACATGAAAACGCAAGCAAAAAATTAATTACCTGGATTTTTTATCAAAGCAATTCAGCTGATACATTCAATTCCACGATTTTATCCGACATGATTTACTATCCATAAGTGCTGATATATTTTACCCGTTTGTTTTATTTGAATTTGGGATGTATATCGAGAATTGAAGGTAGGAAAGCCGTTTAAATAATTTTCTATTTGGTTGCGGTTAATTTAGAGTTTGAACGTACTCCTTCTTTAGTCTAAATCTATACTTATAATCTTACTCGACTCGCCCTTCATCTTTAGTTGTTCATTGGTGCAGGTAGGAGTAGGTTCAGCCGACAATAATAAACGACCCCTACAGATAACTGCGGACTATGTTATCATTTATACCAAATGACTGTTGATAAAATCACACTGGGTAATGTTGCAGTTGACTGGTGAAGCAGCCGGCTCAAAATTTTCATTTTTTTAGTTCAGCGTTGTAAAGCGGTATCCAAAATTACCTCAAAGCAAAAATTAAAAAATTAATATAACAGTTATTTCACTATTTCGAAACAGGGCGAGGAAGAAATTTTTTAATTTGTTCTATCGCTCTCGTTCTTTTTCCAATGGTATGAACTCAAGTGTCAAATTGGATGAAATCTAATTTCTAGGATTCAGGTGTCCATTTCCTTGAAATATCCGTGAGCTTCTGGTGGTGCGGCACAAAGACTCGAGGAACTGAAAGAAGAGGAATACTTTGTTTAAAATGCAGTTCCTACTACTGACTGCCACCTAGCTGGTTTGAAAATAGATTTTTATGAAAAAATTCTCTTAATCTGCAAGTGCATGGTGAGAGATATTGGCACGTTATTAAAAAGCCATTATCTAATATGCTTCATCGCAATTAAAAGGAATGCAATAATCCAGATGTGCTAGATTAAATACCGGGCTTCGATACTTCACAAGTGACTTGAATTCTTATTAAGTAAATATCAGATTTGGAAGCTGTTAGCGAAATATGACTTGAAAGCTTTTCAAGTGAATACCAGATTTGATCGCTTTTGAAGTAAATATCTGACTGAAATTCTTATCAAGTAAATATCAGACGAGAATTCTCATTAAGTAAATATCAGACTGGAATCCTCATTAAGTAAATATCAGACTGAAATTCTTAATAAGTAAATATCAGACTGAAATCCTCATTAAGTAAATATCAGACTGGAAATCTCATTCAGTAACTATCAGACTGGAAATCTCCTTAAGTAAATATCAGCCTGGAAATTTCCTTAAGTAGATATCAGACTGAAATTCTTAATAAGTAAATATCAGACTGGAAATCTCATTAAGTAACTATCAGACTGGAAATCT
>JACJUY010008540.1:0-10341 GCA_014220935.1 Platorchestia sp. MABIK | reverse complement strand
ACATCAGCAGCAAGACAACAACATCAGCAGCAACACAACATCGGCAGCAACACAACATCAGCAGCAACACAACATCAGCAGCAACGCAACACCAGCAGCAACACAACATCAGCAGCAACGCAACACCCGCAGCAACACAACAACACCAGCAGCAACACAACATCAGCAGCAACGCAACACCCGCAGCAACACAACAACACCAGCAGCAACACAAGATCAGCAGTAACTAGACAGGCTGGACTGTGCTTGGATCAGTTGACCACCGCCGCCTTCGGGTAGAAGTTGCGATGAAAAAAAGTTTGTGAAAAAAGGCAACTTCGTGAAACGGGCAATTTTTGACGCGCGTGTGCCAGATGCGATTGATTTTGAGTTTTATTCTGGAGTTTTGCGTTAATTTAAACTCTTCTGTGCATAATGGGGTTCTTGAATGAAATTACTTTCGATGTTAAAGAATGATTAGTTATTATTTTGATGCGAGGGAATTACTGATTTTATTTTGATGTAAGAGAATTATTAGGTATTATTTTGATGTGAGGTAATTATTGGTTATTATTTATATTTCGCGAAGTTGTAAGTTATTATTTTGATGTTAGGGAATCATTTGTTACTATTTTGAGGTCACGAAATTATTTATGATAATAGGAAATAATAAATCATTATTTTAATGTCAGGTTTTGCCGAACTGAAGAAATTAATAGAACTAAAGAACTAAATTCATTCAGTTGGAATGTAGTGTGAGGTAAGAAACGCTGATACGATATATTTTGTTACCAAAGTGCTCGTGTTGTTTATTTTGCTACATTAATGTTTTTTATGTAACTACATAGACATGCAGCATTATCACAACATAGGCATGCAGCATTATCACAACATAGACATGCAGCATTATCACAACATAGACATGCAGCATTATCACAACATAGGCATGCAGCATTATCACAACATAGACATGCAGCATTATCACAACATAGGCATGCAGCATTATCACAACATAGGCATGTGGCATTATCACAACATAGACATGCAGCATTATCACAACATAGACATGCAGCATTATCACAACATAGGCATGCGGCATTATCACAACATAGGCATGCAGCATTATCACAACATAGACATGCAGCATTATCACAACATAGGCATGCAGCATTATCACAACATAGACATGCAGCATTATCACAACATAGACATGCAGCATTATCACAACAATGACATGCAGCATTATCACAACATAGGCGTGCAGCATTATCACAACATAGGCATGCAGCATTATCACAACATAGACATGCAGCATTATCACAACAAAGACATGGGACAGCATCTGTTACTTCTGCCATTTGTGTATTTGAAAGTAATATTTCTACGTATTTGTGTACCAAGACAAATTAACTGGTGATCACGACAAATTGTCTGGTAACCACGACAAATTAACTGGTAATCACGACCAATTGTCTGGTAACCACGACAAATTGTCTGGTTACCACGACAAATTGTCTGGTAACCACGACAAATTGTCTGGTAATCACGACAAATTGTCTGGTAACCACGACAAATTGTCTGGTAACCACGACAAATTGTCTGATAACCACGGCAAATTGTCTGATAACCACGGCAAATTGTCTGGTAACCACGACAAATTGTCTGGTAACCACGACAAATTGTCTGGTAACCACGACAAATTGTCTGGTAACCACGACAAATTGTCTGGTAACCACGACAAATTGTCTGGTAACAACGGCAAATTGTCTGGTAACCACGACAAATTGTCTGGTAACCACGATAAATTGTCTGGTAACCACGACAAATTGTCTGGTAACCACGACAAATTGTCTGGTAACCACGACAAATTGTCTGGTAACCACGACAAATTGTCTGGTAACCACGACAAATTGTCTGGTAACCACGACAAATTGTCTGGTAACCACGACAAATAGTCTGGTAACCACGACAAATTGTCTGGTAACCACGACAAATTGTCTGGTAACCACGACAACTTTACAAGTATTTGGATTATAAAAAACCTTGCCATTAAATGGCGTGGTAATAGGGATTAATAACTTACGACCGCTATTGTACGCAGTTACGACACCCTGTGAAAGGAAAGCTGTCGTTAGTTCCCCAGCAAAATTCTGCATGTCAAAGTACTGAATTATTGAATTAATTGTCGTTTATTTTTCCTTTCAGGCAGAACATCAAGTGAAGGTTCAGTAGAACTATTGAAAATTTGAGCAAAGAATTTTGGAGTAAAAACTGTAATAAAAATAGTTTTAGTGAGTGCGTGCGTGAGTGTCTTCAAGATTACCTGACCGACTAATCATTTCAGTGAGTTTCTGCTGTGATCGTTAATCCAAAAATCAAAACTGGACATACAACTCAAAATTGGACAAATTAAATACTGGACTTTAGATCATAGATTTGAAATATTGATATTTTTGGAATTGATGATAGTTATTTTGAAAAGTGATATAAATTTTTTTGCCATCTTTTTTGATGAAAATATTTTGCCAGCGAGTGTTGGGTTTGTTCAACGGGCACTGTTATCAGGTATGAACTGGACGGCATGTCTTCCAACTTGCTTCATTCTTGTAACTTTGAACTATCAGAAATTTGAAAACTTATGAAGAACTTTAAAGTACCAAAAACTTGAATACACGAACTCTGAAGGAAGTGCGTAAAACCCGAATTTCGAATCCAAATCAGAAAATCCAAAAGCCGAAACACGAAAAAAGCGAAACCCAAAAATTCAATACCCAATACCTAGAAAGTCCCAAACCCGTAACCCAAAAAATCCCAAGCCCGTGACCCAGGAAATCCCAAGCCCATAACCCAGAAAGTGTAAAACCCAAAACCCAAAAACCAAAAAGCCTAAAACCCTCGATTCAAACACCCAAAACCCTAAAAATCCGAAACCGAGAGACATCACCGCAATTGAGAAGTGCTCGAGGAAGTGTAGCAGAGAGTGCACCACAAGCAATGCAGGAGCTGGTGGAGAGCGGTGGAGAACTAGCATGGGTGCCACCAGAGCAGGTCTTTAATTCCTTCTGCTCTTCCACCACCGCCGACATGAGGAGCGCCGCATCCATCAATTCCTTCACCAACACCACCACCTCCGCCCGACCCCTTCCTGATCCTGCACACTGCGTGCAGCAGCTGCGTGCCCTCCTGCCCTCCCGACCTGATGTAGGTGAGTGCTGCGTGCTGTAACTGCGTGCCCCCCTGCTCTCCAGGCCTGATATAGGTGAGTGCTGCGTGCTCTCCTGACCTCCTGCCCTCATATAGGTGAGTGCTGCGTGCTCTCCTGCCCTCCTGCCCTCATATAGGTGAGTGCTGCAAGCCCTCCTGCCCTCATATACGTGAGTGCTGCGTGCTCTCCTGCCCTCATGTAGGTGAGTGCAGCGAGGAGTTGGACAAAATAGTGGAAACAGCTTGGTAAATCAACAAAATAGATTTTAATATAGTGTAAGTCCACCTTTTGAGGCAATTACAGCTTAAATTCTCTAAGATCTTGATAAATACAAATTGTTTATTGTTTTTAAAGGAATTTTAGCCTATTCTTCAGTTAAAACAACCTCCAGTTATTTTAGAGACGATAGCGGTGGAAATCGACTTCTTACTTGAATCTCTAAAATCGACCATAAATGATCAATCATGCTGAGGTCTAGAGATTGTGGTGGCCAGATGAGATGCTCAACTTCATTAAAATATTCCTCGTGCCATTCTTCAACAATTCTAGCTGAATGGATTGAGGCATTATATTCTTGGAAGATTGAGTTCCTTTTCGGAAACAGTGCTTGAACCATAGGATGAACTTCGTCGCCCAAAATTCTTCAATGGACTCGGCTGTTAATTCTTACATGAAGGGAAATCATTGATCCGGCTGATTTCCAAGAAATAGCACCCTAGATCATCACAGAACCCCCGCCATGTTTTACGGTTGAGAGAAGGCAGTCTGGATTACAGACTTTTTTCGGTTGTCTTCAAACGTACACTTGACCGGAGGTCGGAAATAAGGTAAACGATGATTCCTCAGAGAAATTTACGTTTTCCCGCCTCTCGACGGAAAAATACTGGTGGTTTCTACACAAATTAAATGTTTCAAAATATTTGTCTTTGAAAGCAGGGGTTTTCTAATTGCAGCTCTTCTGTAGAATCCAAATTTGCGCAGCTCCCGACGAACAGTTTTTGGGGAACTGGGTTTTGTAGGTGTTCATTGAGGTCTGCAGTGATTTTAAGAACAGTGATTTTGTGACCCTCTCTAACAATTCGATTTAGAGTCATACGGCCTCCCTCAGATAACTTCAGCTTTCGGCCAGACCTGTGCTTTGCTGAGGACGTTTTCTTTCTTTTTCAAAGGTTGTCGTTGCTTTTGAGACAGGACCTCTTGAAACGTCAAGCATTCGGGCAGTTTCTGCTACACTAGCACCTGCCATGCCCGCGCCAATAATTTGGCCTCTTTGAAAGTCAGAAAGATCTGCCATTTCTATCAGGTTATAACGAAATTTTTCTTTTAGATATCTGTACAAACAGTTAATTTAGAAAAAATACCAAAGAGCTACAATAATGAACAATAAATAATAAAATATGTTGAGTTTTGATTATTTATTACATGTTCAAAGATTATGATTTCAAAATGTTGGGTGCTTCCATTATTTCGTCCAACCAATGTACATGCGCATTGAGTTCATCGTAAACATTTCTTGTGGACCTGTTTGGAATGATGCTTGTTTAACACGTTCACTGCGTTTCCGCGGCTGTTAACGGTTGGTTTGGTTAGGTTGTAAGTAGCAGAATAGGGAAATTGATTTTTCTCCTCAAATCGATTTTAGTTCTTCCTAATGAATATGAAAAATACAATGACAAGATAGCATTTCGCCTCGTATCATAACGATTACTTTAAAAACTATCGCCAAACAGATAAAATATTGTGCTTTAATGCCAGAACGTGAATAGGCAATTTACCGGTTGGTACACATGTGGCCTAATACGGGGGGGAAGTGTTAAACATAACTTTGTTATTCAAGAGCTTACTATTCTATTGTTTCAATGTCATGAAATTATTTCCACACAATCTGGACGTCTTCAATTGTTGAACTCGCTAGTCATTGTCACACCACTCGGGTACATGACGATTGTTGTTGCTTCCAAGCAACAATCGCAATCCCTTCTACCCGATAACCATTACTACTTTTACATGACTATCGCTAGTAGTATCGTTCAAACGACCATCGCAATCATTTCTACGTGCCGTGACAATCGCAACTAATATCGAACATGTGACAATCATAACAGGATTTATCCCCCTTTAACACATCTTCTTTTTTCCAGGATTTCTACGGACAGACTCGGACTTCCTTCTACGATTTCTAAAAGTTCGAAATTTCCAAGTGGCCGCAGCGTTCCAACTGCTGTGCGGCTACTACAGCTACCGTCAAAGAGAGCGTGACCTGTTCAAGGTAAGTTCAGTAAACAAACTCTAAACTTAGCTGCTCTATGTCAGACAAGATCACTGAAGTCCACCTTGGCCGAGTGGTATAGCACTCGCCTAACGTGTGGGAGGGTACGGGTTCGAATCTCGTATGTGCTGACTGTCTTTCAAAAAAATAATTCCACTCGAATTGCCTCACGTGACACATAGTCAGGGCATCCGTCTACGACCGAGGGTACGGGGCCGTGGGATTTCAGGTTAATAGTCTCATCTTCGGGTT
The DNA here is from genome assembly GCA_014220935.1 of Platorchestia sp. MABIK. NCBI lineage: Eukaryota > Metazoa > Arthropoda > Malacostraca > Amphipoda > Talitridae > Platorchestia > Platorchestia sp. MABIK. The sequence continues at coordinate 4,636 of JACJUY010008540.1, read as the reverse complement.
CAGGGTCCTTAAAGCAGCACCCGACAAGGGTCTAGGATTTATGATAGCAATGAAGCTTATACCTAACATCATCTCAGTTGGAATATTGAATTTGTCACGTGTCAACTAGGTTGCGCTGCCGAGAATGTCGTATTTGGGAGAGATTTCTGAAGCCCTTGAGTCGCACCTTGTCACTGTCTAATTAATTTCCGGTTGCATTTATTCATTTAGCCGCCCTATGCGGAAGCTATGCTTGGGCTGCGAAAATAATAAGTGCCCCAGGAAAAAAAAGTTAGAATTGGTATGATCATATTTTTACAAAGTTATCGCCTGCTCACGCGTGGAGCTTATTTTAATTCCGAATATGCGTGAATTTTTTGGTCTCTTCCGCCGTTTCGACGGAGCGAACTTTCATTGAATTATTGCTCTGAGTGTTTTGAAGAAATTGATTTCGCTCAAGTCCTTTGTTGTGAGCTTCGTAGGATGCAGTCCTTTTGTCCCACCGGGGGGAGGGGGAGGGAACGATGTCAGAGCGGGGAGGAGTGGGTGTAGGGGAGGAGATGATGTCACAGGAGGAGNGGGCAATGTCAACTGTGTTGGAGAATTATTTCTGCTTTATTTATCAGAGCTTTTTTTTGGTACGGCAAATTAAATGTGGAGAAAAATTTCTATTCATGATTTTCAAGTGAATCTCTTGCGGGAAAACTTGTACAATTATAAGCCTTTTATCGAGCAAGATTTTACTCAATATCTTTTGCACTTGCACAAATCTTTGTCATACTTCTGTGCAACTAAAAATTTTTTCCTTCTGATGCACAAGACAAGGTTGTCTAGTAGCCATACACGAGGGTTAAATGTAACTATGAAAGTCAAGTTTGAAGATTTCCGCCACTAGAAAAGTTTGAGAAGTTAGTTGAGGGAGGTGACCGCTTCGGTGTCTGGGATACGCCGCCAAGAAATTTTGTATTTAGTCTCGATAAAATGATTACGATTTATGACCCCTCAGGGGGATACAATTATTTTTTCTATTGGAACTAGCGCTCCCAGGGGGAAAATGTGAGGCCCGAGCTGAAAGTTAGGCCTTCTTCTGGAATAGAATAGGTCTTCTGTTTTGTAAAGGACCACCTTTTTGGTTCACTGCTGTCCTGTATTTCTGCACCTACTACTTTCTTCTGTTACTTTCATCTTGTTTCATGAACTTTTTTCCCAACTTACTGTTTCTAAACCTCTTCTGCATAGATTCCGCATTCCCTTTCTCCATTCTAATTGGTGCCTTCCTCCTTGTTTTCTTCGATACGCTTTTTTTGTAGGGGTTGGGGAGGCTTAAACTAACATTTAATCTATAATCTGATCTACGATTTCGGATTAAATGCAATCTGTATTAATTTTTTAAACTAATAATACGAATTGAATTAAATTATGTATTTTTATTTAAATTGGATAAATTTAGTTTGTGACCCAACTATTTTCAATCTGTCGTTTACGAATGAAAAATACAGTTGTTGCTTTTATATTGCTAAAATATAAATTTTCCACGATTTTTAAAACCTGCAAAAAATCCTACCAAAATTCCTTTGTCGGGTCAAGTCAGGTCATTTTTTGCACCTCGGTTTTACTCATGGAAATCGATTAAAAATCTCTCTTTTTACGAGTACGATATGATTCAATGTTCATTTAAATTTTCATGAACACCAAATGAAGAAGTGATTTAAAATTTTCTTCAGAAAATGAATACTTAAAGTCGACCGTACCGACAATGTAGCTTGTTCAGTCAATATAGACTGAGAAGAAACTAAGTTTCTCCATGCTTATGTCATGTAAATATAACGTAAAAACTTATTTTACGTGCAGCATGAAAAACAAAAATAAATTTAAGTATATCTCCCTCGATGTGATACTGTCGAGTCATTATGACTTTAGATAAGCTTATGGGACTTGTATCTTTCATGCCTACTTTGCTTCTTTCAGTTGTCATGCCTTCTTCGCTATCTCATGTCTTTTCTTCCTCCTTTTGAACTTACTGTGTGTCAACACACCATGTGCATAGATTCCCCGTTTTCGTCATTGCTCACTAAGTGGTCCCTACTCTTTCGTCTCTTGAGATCACCTTTGTTGTGACTAGGTAGTCTAAACACGTTGCAAGCGATACGACCCATCGATGGGCCGTTTGGATGATTTTAACAATCTTTTAAAATTAATGATATTTAATGGACCCAGCTCACGTTTGTTACATATGTAAAATTGCTAACAACTTGTGACTTTAAAATCTATTTAAATATTGAATTTCAGTTCAACCCATCGCAGTCACCGTGTTGAACTAACTTATACTCACTAGTTAGCTTTTAGGTTATCCGAGTACTGTGCGCAGGGAGCTGCCTTTCATCCTTTGGCAGTATGAAAGCCGGGCGGTGCTGAGCTAGCCAAGCAAACAAATAAATCAACTAAATAGTAACTAAATAACTAATAAGAATTAAATAATGACTAAATACCTAATAATAATTAAATAATAAAAAACTCCTAATATGAATTAAATAATAGCCAAATAACTATATAATGGTTTAATAATAGCTAAATAATGACTAAATAATAAATACACAAATGCTTGAATGAGAACTAAATAACTAAAGAACCAAATAAATCAACTTAATTAGAAGAAGACGGAGAACACCGGCGAAAGCTAAACCCATTTCACTGAACCTTGAGACCCATCCATTTCCTCGAAAGAAATATTATGCTTGCAAGACGTTTCATTTTATTTCACGTCATCAAACGCAAATTAAATTAGACCGCTGAGGACTAAAATTGTATTTAAAATGTGGATAAAAGCCGAGATAATTGAATCTTTCAGCACTAAATCCTCGCGGTGATGAAAACTGGCTTCGGTGTGGAATTAATTTAAAATTTGCATCGAGTGTAGTTTTTATATCGTTTGGATTACTTGGCTCATCTGTACCAGCTACCGTGTACCAGCTACCGTGTACCAGCTACCGTGTACCAGATGCCCTAACTGTACCAGATGCCCTAACTGTTCCAGTTATACCAGATGCCTTAATTGTACAGGCTGAAATGTTCCAGGTACACCAGAGGCCTCAACCGTTCCAAGTACCTTAACTGTGCCAGTTACACCAGTTGTCTTAACTGTACCAGCTGACGTTCCAGTTGTACCACCTGTCCTGACAGTACCAGCAGTCCTAACTGTACCAACTGCCGTGTTCCAGTTATACCAGCTGTCATAACTGTACCAGCTGCCGTGTACCAGATGCCCTAACAGTACCAGCTGTACCAGCAGCCCCAGCTGAGAGTGTGTGTGTGTGCGGCAGGAGACGGTGGGGGGCGCGGGGGTGCGGGGGTGCCTGCAGGACGGGGGGGTGGGGGTGCTACCCGAGCGCGACTCTAGCGGAAGCGCCGTGCTGGTCGTCCTCGCCTCCAACTGCGACCCCGCCAAGTGGGTACCGTGTGTGTGTGTCCGTGTGTACCGTGTGTGGTGTGTGCACCATGTGTGTGTGTACCACGATTACCGTGTGTGTTTACCGTATGTGTGCACCGTGTTTACCGTGTGTGTGTACCGTGGTGCACCTGCTGTACCGTGGTGCACATGCTGTACCGTGGTGCACCTGCTGTACCGTGGTGCACCTGCTGTACCGTGGTGCACCTGCTGTACCGTGGTGCACCTGCTGTACCGTGGTGCACCTGCTGTACCGTGGTGCACCTGCTGTACCGTGGTGCACATACTGTACCGTGGTGCACCTGCTGTACCGTGGTGCACCTGCTGTACCGTGGTGCACCTGCTGTACCGTGGTGCACCTGCTGTATCGTGGTGCACCTGCTGTATCGTGGTGCACCTGCTGTACCGTGGTGCACCTGCTGTACCGTGGTGCACATGCTGTACCGTGGTGCACCTGCTGTACCGTGGTGCACATGCTGTACCGTGGTGCACATGCTGTACCGTGGTGCACATGCTGTACCGTGGTGCACCTGCTGTACCGTGGTGCACATGCTGTACCGTGGTGCACCTGCTGTACCGTGGTACACCTGCTGTACCTTGGTACACCTGTTCAATAACACAAATTCAGTACAGATTCAACATCTGACCACTAGGAACGATGGTCAACTCTGGGAATCTCTCCACCACCTAAATAATAGTTATTAGCCTAGCCTTTCCTATTATATAGGCTTAGCCTTTTCTAAATCAAAAGCCTAATCCTCCCTAAAAGCTAGGTTTATTTTTACCAAAAATAAAGGCCTTGCCTCGAGCGCAGTGCTCGCAAACTGCGATGTGTACACTCGTCCAAAATTCTGCCTGCTGTCAGAGCAGGCGAATCTAAAGCGTTTGAATCGCTTGGTGCCATTTTAAAGCTTTCTGCATCCATGTACTGTGCGCCTAAATGGCGTCTTCATCCTTCCTCTCTTAAGAAAACCTTTTTAGTGATTAGGGAGGTTTAAATTAACACATTATTTAATTTGCATATATGCCCCACTTTTGTGTTTCAATGTTACTAGCTCTGGTGAACCCGCTGATGTGACTTGCTTTCTTGTGGTCTGTTGTTTTCCCATGTATCTCCCCCGTGACCTACCATTATCCTCCCCCGTGCCCTACCATTATCCTCCCCCGTGACCTACCATTATCCTCCCCCGTGACCTACCATTATCCTCCCCC
>JACJUY010008539.1:10121-31498 GCA_014220935.1 Platorchestia sp. MABIK | reverse complement strand
CCGGAGCATACATTGTGCCTGCATGAACGCTTTTACTTCATTTTCTACTTTCTCGGTAACAGAACAAATGAAAATATCCTACGTTTATTAGAACTCCGCTTAAGATTCCCTGTTCTTCGTTACATCTGTTTCTTAATCAGGAATGATAAGATAACTCTGACGAAAAAGTTCTGGCAGATAATTTGGGCTCATTATCACTTACTGAATTTTCTCCACGTGCTCCAAAATTATTCCACGAGATGTAGTGGACTTTGGCCGTCATAGTTTTCGAGAGTGAAATTTATAATTTGTAATACCTTATTTCACAGAAGCAGATGTGTCTCATGAATCCGCAGCGAATCCTCCGCAAACAACATTATTATTGCGATCTAAAAAGAAATGATAATGGTTAATATAATCGAATAATTATTTCTGATGGCCAGACAACTTTCATTCGAAGTAAAATTAACACTTGATTTGAATGCGGAGGAAAAATGTGAGAACGTCGTCAAATGAATGAATGATTTTTAGGAAAGAATCGGAATTCACGATCACTGATTAATGACTTGAGAGAGAATGAATGTATAAGAGAACCATGACCTGCAGTCAGAAGGAAATGCAAGTTAAAAAATCAGGGCTTCAGAGAGCACATCCTGCTATCATGTGACCAGTGGGAACAATACTAGAATTTCTTTTATGGATATAATCAAAGCGAGACCTTGCGATATTTGCTGCAGTCAGAATTAAGCTATGAGATGGCACGGGAGATATCTTAGTTTAGTAATTATTTTACTTTAAATAGATACGCCGCAGACTTGAGGTAACTACTCTTAAATCTATTAAAAATGTCTTTTATTCATGACAGGAACCGATTTGATTGATAATTTCAAACTACCTTCCGAGTCTTGAGTGGTAGAAGAAAATAATATTCGAGAATCTCTCCATGTCTTACCGTGGTTTAAAAATTCTAAGCTAATATAATATTTATTCCAAAGCTAAAACTGAAATTTTACTCCTTTTCATTGCCCATATCAGGATGTAACTAACTGCAAAACTTCGCATGCCTGTTGTTTTCGATCACTTTAATCAAGTCATCTATAACTATGAAAACCAATTATTGCTCTCGGACGTTTATCAGATAGTTTGTTAACAATCACAAACATTTTTGCTGATAATAATGCATTTACCTTCATTCTTGTATGATTTCGGATCATATTGGACCAATGTATTAAAATTCAAAGGTATTGATAAATAAGGCCGAAAAATTAAGATATTTCTTTCATTCTTTTTTGATAGACGCTTTAATAGGAAGGTTTCACTGCAAAACTAGCCGCAACATCAACTGGAAATTTAATTTAGTGGTTCACGGCATATCGTCTACAACAATTTCGCTCAAGTGAGCACAATGGAAAACGAAAAAAAAGTCATCAGGAGTAAGGCGTACACATCGTGAGCCTACCACTCACTGCCCGTTGAATGATAATGATGGGCACCAATTTCAATTGCTTCTACCGTGACTGTTCATTTGAAAATTTACTTAAATTATATCAACCAAAAAAATATCATTTTGAACGCTCAATCTATCAGTGAAAAATTTAAATTTGTTAAATTCAATTTAAAAAAACTCAATGGTTTGTAGACAAATGATGGGCAAATCTAGGCAACACAAGTATTGAACAAATTCTTCCATGGATGATCTTGAAGTTTTGTCAGAACTTGGCCTCAACTTACAAAACTTTGCGATAACTTTAGCCATGACGTTGATGTTCGAATTACACTTTCAGCTAAACAAAAATTTTCATGCTAAGCTCCAGAAGTGTTTTAATTCCACCTCAACCCTAAATTTATTCGAAAGCTAAGCTCAAATTGAGCTTTGGAGTAAACGTGTGTCGTTTAATTCGTAATTAACACGAGTTCAACTGATGTTTGGCTCTACATTCATTTTGCGTTGTTTCTGCACCACATTTTACAGAGTGTAAAGTAAAATGATAAATATACCTGTATTTATACATCAGTGAATACCTCCATAGAATTTTGACTTGGAAGCTCATAGTTGCACTAATAAGTGAATTTATCTTTTACTCTAAAAGCGGATTTGACTCATATCATAAAAGATAAATACAAATACTTTTTAATAGAGAAAGTTCAAATACTTTTGAAAATATAAATAATTTTGCTCAAAAATCTTACGGATCAAAAATGAGTACCTTTAAACAGAACATAGGGAAATATTGTATTTTTAATGGAACATGCATTCCTGAAACACAAGTATCTGAGAGCTCAGTAGCAATGCACGCAGATTAGACATCTCGGAATGGACCGAAGGACAAACTCATGTCTCATAGTGAGCACTTCGAGATAACTTTGGATACTGAACGTGTTGGTTCTCATGTCTGGCCATGGGCACATTAAGATAACTTTGTATACTGAACGTGTTAGTTCTCATGTATGGTCATGGGCACATTAAGATAACTTTGTATACTGAACGTGTTGGTTCTCATGTCTGGTCATGGGCACATTAAGATAACTTTGTATACTGAACGTGTTGGTTCTCATGTCTGGCCATGGGCACATTGAGATAACTTTCGATAGGGAACACGTGATGCCATTTTAATTTTTACCAATCCACGACAAAGAACTTCTCATTTTTTCCAAAGGTAGCTGTTAAATCTTGTAATAAAGACTGGAATAAAAAAATTAGGCCATGTTAAATGAGTCGCTACAACCTAATTTTTATGATTGGGATATGCTTTTTTGGCCCGTTATTTTGAAATGAGTAATATGCAGTAAATCTTGGTTTGAACCTTTTTTCAAAAGAACATGAATTTTGTTACCTTCCCAGTTAAAAATCATCGCAGTCTCATCAACGCTATCCTGCAGTTCAACGTTACAGTTTATTCTGTTTGATTCAGAGTAAAATATTGCGGCAAATGTTCGGGTTGCAGCGAATATCGATTGCAATCGCCAGATAATAAGAGTGCCCTACAGCAGTACATAGTACGAGAACACCCTAATGGTGAATGTTACTGTACAGCCGCCTAATGGGTTCTTTTCCCATTAGCTGAAGTTAACTGTCGGAATTACTGCAGTGACACTCACTACAGAGATGCAGGGCAACGGCCTTGCTTTATTATCACTACTCCGAACTGATGTGGCACTGCGCTGGTTTCAATAAGTTAAGTGTCTTGAAAGGTGTAAAGTCACATCACTCATGAAGATATTTCTTTTGACCAATTCCTTCAATTTATAAAAATATCTTTACATTTTCGCATCACCTAAGAACGAAATTGAAAGTAACATTTTCGGCTGAATTCATTCAGTTTTAAAAATTGAATTCGATCGTTTTTTTCCCACTTCATCATCCTGAATTTACTGTATTGTACCGAATGTTGGAGTACTGTGCATGTATTTTTTTGTACAATACGTGATGAGAGGCGTACAAAAATCTGCTGATGAGAGTCAGTTTAAAATTACTCTTCCATGACCATGATAATGTTGTTCCCCTTCAGAAAAACGAGGCTGAAACGCAACCTGAAGTTCAAAATCCATGCAATTAGGAGTGAGATATTATACTCGGATAAATCTAATATTAGTATAATTCATCGCTCATAGCCCAGCATTCTATCAAGTTGACCTCATGAAGGAGCCATGGATAATGATGCTGCATTGTGGGGTTTTGTGAATACTACCTTGAAAGAACCTTGTTTAGCATGGAATCATGATGCACTGACGAAGGAGAATGTCATGGTTAGCATTGAATTAAAAACGGGGAATTATTTCGAGAGCAGACGACGATCATCTGTAGGTTCTCCAAGGTACTGTACGGGCAGGGTAGAGGGTGTAAAATGTGGGCGCTTCAGGGATACATATACTCATAGAAATGAAATTTTAAGCAAACTACAAATTCTAGAAACTGTGGACACATAAAATCAGCGTTGAAGTAGTGAAATAACAAAGAAACTTAACTCAGTGCTCATGAAATTTTATAACAGTACTCTGCCTTTACTCCCACCTGTCATGAACTTTCTTGAACTTTTAGAGCGTTGGTATTCACTAGATTATATCAGGCTTCAAAAAACAAATGTAAGAAGAAGAAGAAGTAAAATTCGAGTAGTACTACTTGCACATGGAAATTCAAGAAAATATCTTTCTACGGAGGGAAATTGCACTTACGTAGAAATTACAACTCCATTGACGTAAATACCATAAAAGTCTTTTGGAACTTTTATGGTATTTACGTCAATGGAGTTGTAATTTCTACGTAAGTGTAATTTCCCTCCGTAGAAAGATATTTTCTTGAATTCCCATGTGCAAGTGGTACTACTCGAATTTTACTTCTGAATGAAAAACTCCAAGTACAACAATTTCGAATGCAATAAGCACCGCAGGCTGAAGAAAATAGCAATATTAATTTTTTTTCGTATTTCTGATGAGCTTTAACACGTTCACGGCGTATTGGGACACTTTATGAAGCCCTATGTAAATTGCTCATTTACGCGCCGGTATAACTGAGCAGCATTTCAAGTATTTCCCTTCCATTTTTTAAAAATACATATTAGCGAATGAGATAAAACTCCATCTGGTAATTACAGTTCTCAAAATTCTTAGCAATAAAAGAAATGTATACGAGCAGTTAAGTAAGTGTTCAATTCTGCTACTAGAAACCTAATGTATTTAATCGTGGTAACCACCAAACCGTCGTACCGTGTTAACATTGAAGTGTTTCTGAAAAGGTTGCCTTCTCTTTAAGTTACCGTTGGTTTTTCCGAATGCGTAATTAACTGTATTTCTTGTCGGAAACTTTCTCGTGCCTCTGCAGTAAAGCGCCTCAATGTCAGATGACGCTCGTGGGAAAACAACATCTGACGACGTTTTCGATTCTATACGAAACCGATTGTAACACTTGTTTCCAGATCTCCTTTCATTCTCCTTTGCTGGTGAAGTATAAGTAGAGAATACAGCTGAGATTATGCTAATTAGAAACAAATAAATCACAACGAATAATGATAATAAGCTTCACGCCCATGGTCAATCATGGCCATACGTACAATCTTGCATTTATGATAAGTCTCGAAATTCAAAAGGTAGCAGAAACTACTACTGATTTTAGTGATTCCAAAATTCAGATTGAAAATTTTGCATCATAAGTTATTTCCATGTCATCTCATCAATATCTTACGTACGTGAAAAGAAGCAACCAATTATTAAGTAAGTGTGTTAGGTAACCCCTCGCATGCAAGCCTCGGAGTCTCACGGTTTTGTACGATGCACAGTCATGCTTGATAAGGGAGAAAAACATCATCTCTATAAGAGAGCGCTTCCAAACGCTGGCGACACTAACACAGGCTGAAGAGAGGTGAGTACTTCACGATTCTTGCTCTCTTCTCTTCTATTCGAAAGAATCATTCAGAGGGCACTGTTCTAATGCTAGAACTGACAAAATAAATGTATTTTTTTAAAGCACGTTATTTCGGATATTATTTTTCACACTCTGTGTGTTATTCTTAACATGAATCTCTCCTATGCGCTAGAATTGCAAAACGGTTGTTTGCCAAAAGTTATCCATCAATTATTTATGTAGCAAAAAAGCGTTGTACGAAAATAAGCTCAATATTTCAGTAAATGTGGACCTTGTTGATGATGACAAAAACTTGAAACTTCCAAGGAAGATTCAAGTGCATTCCTGGTTTTTAAAAAGCTAAACGAGGCTCACTGGTTTTCCTGACTTTCTGTTTCCGAAATAATGTCATTCCAGAATTCTCAATATTTCTGCTCCGTTTATATTCCGCATCAACTCATAAATGGACCTCTGGCAGAGAGATCGCCGAGATGCGTGTGTTGTGTTTGTCTGCCTTGCTGCTGCTGTGCGCAGCTGCAGCGAACGCGCAGTGGGACGCCAACGTGGTCAACGGACAGGTATGTGGTGGACGAAACGAATGTGGTAGCGGACAGGTATGTGGTAGTCGAGAAGTACGGGGTTGCGGATAGGTTCGTGGTGGTGAAGACAAACTTGGTCGCGGACAGGTACTAAGTGACGGGACAGGTTTATGTTGGAGGACAGGTAGCATGGTAGTGGGGAGGAACTGTTGACGGATTGGTGAGGGAGATGCAAAATATTAAATGGAAAATATTTCAGAGTGCTAACGTTCTGAGTTGATATTATTTTATTTGTTACTCGAATTGCACAACAATTATTGTGTTAAATGTGATAAAAATTAGTTCTAACACTGAGTTATGGTTGTGTAGTTACCTTAATAAAACGAGTATTTTTTATGAGTGACTCGTAAACAAGAAGGCAAGAAACCACTGGCAACACTTTCGAATCATTTGCAAGGTTTTGCCATTTTTTATGAGGACCAATAATTGTTTTTACGGGCTTACCAACCTTGAAGGCAAAATGGCCCTGTCATCACATGCAGATATGGCAACAAATCTGATCACATTTCCTTCTATTTAAACGGAATTTATCAACTTCTATCTTTCATTACGGCTTGGAGACTTTATTTCATTCCTCAATTTTAAGTGTTTGTACGATGATATAATCACATAATGACATTCTTCATTAGTTCAGTTGCACGTGACATGAATACGAACATCGACGTTTGAGTGTCACAGGCGTACGAGCGATAACACTTCTCGTTAATATTTCTCTTGTGAACTGTTCCACTTTCTGATTGTCCTCTGTATAAAAACAATGTGTGACAAAAATAACAACACTTTTCAGTATCTAACAGACAAATATTTCGTTCATCCTTTTTTGATAGCTACATTTGGAAATTCGCTATTCATACAACATCGCACCTCAAATTTTGTAGTCAAGACGTTAGTTTTTAGAATAATCAGGACTTAATGTTTTGGAAAGTGACTGATGATCATTCACTGCTATATACTCTGTACTGCTGCATTCAAAATAGAAATCTTACTAAGACTAGAATAAATATTAACATTTAAAGACTTTCAGTCTAAGACTTTGGACTAGGCAAGAGCTGCCGGTCGAATGCACTTTTTCGACATGTATCGGGAAAGAAGACTATAATGCTTCGTGCACGAGTTTAATAATTTTGGACTCATTAAGCTACTGCATCACAAAGGCAAAGAAACTACATTACAATTTTCGATGTAAGGAGTTATTCATTCTACCGTGTTTGAAAAATTGTACGCTTGATTGCTGTTGTTTTCAACTGAGACACTTTTGTTTTTCAAGAAATTCAGTTCTCAAAATTTATTGAATTTTGGTGCCATCAATGCCTCTTTTGGAAAATGTTTCTTCAACAAATACTTGACAGTTTAGGAGCATAATGGTGAAAACGAGTAGTCAGGGCGCTTTAAGTTTCAAAATCCCAGATACTATCACACCAATTTTCGATCAAGCGTTATATTTCTTGTACTTTCATGTCTGTGAATCGTTAGGGGTCTGTTGTAATAATTTTTCTTTTAGTTTTTCACAGGGAAATTTTTAGTGACATGTGATTCATCGAATTCTACGATTATTTTAAATGAAGTTAACCTAAATCAATTAACAAACAAATCATTGACGAGGAATGTGCAATAGAGTGTGAATCATTAGTCAAAAACGCATATGTGATCGAATTTGTTTAAATGAGCCCTAAAACTGATTATCTATGCAGTTATTGCTGTTGGCTATACCTCGGTTATATAATTTTTGGGGCTTGCTATCGTACCAAGAAACAAATCACTGACATGAATAGGATTCGCGTTTCATCTTTTTAAGTTGATACTTAATATTTTAAATTTGAACATTAAGTACATTCATAGGCTTTACGCTAAAATGTTTCTGTTCTCTGAAGCGCGTTTATGAGAAATTTTACAATTAGACTCGTAATCCAAAATACAAACTCAGCTGTACAGCAAAGCATGTCTGGTTGATTTTTTGTCGTCTCTGACTCCATCATCAGGTGATTGTTCATCTCTTCGAATGGAAGTGGGCGGATGTTGCGGCGGAATGCGAGAACTTCCTAGCACCCAAGGGATTTGGAGGCGCTCAGGTGAGATAAGTGTACAGAATGTTTAAAACCTTTATTACGTTTGAATTTCTTAGAATCAAGTTTGAAATATCAAATTATGCCTTTATTTTCGTTATTGAGCACATCTTCGTACGACTGATAAACTACAACAAAAAATACCTAAGCCCATGCCTGTTGAAGAATCATGGAGGAAGAAGCCCGATTTTTCCATTGTTTTAGTCACTGACGGCATCTTCCTGCAACTGACGAACCTCTTGTGTCTTACACTATCACTGTGTCTGCTATGAAGGTGTCGCCTCCAAATGAGTACGTTGTGGTGTACCAAGGCGACGTTCAGAGGCCGTGGTGGGAGCGCTACCAACCTGTCTCCTATACCATCATCTCCAGGTCTGGTGACGAGGCGGCCTTCACAGACATGGTGCAGCGGTGCAACGCTGTCGGAGTCAGGTAATTTGGATACCGTGTACTACACCCTCTTTGATTCAAAGAGCTAAGGTAGATATTAGTGCTTCAGTGACTCAGTTTGGGTCAAACTACATAGAATTAGAAAAGTGTATCGAACTTTTTAGACACAAATGTCCATCGGAGCATTTACTTCTTCGGAATTTTTTAACAAAATAGATTTAGTCATTTTTCAAAGACGTCTTTTCACACATGTATGATTGAGAAAAGGTTATCTACCTAAAAGTGCACATTTATATCGTGGAGTAACATTTTCATGATGAGTGTACGGCATTTAAAAATCAGTTCAGCATAAATTGCAAAAAGTTTATTATCGATAAAAAAAGGTAGCCACATTTGGGCTTGCTGCTTATTTACAGCTTGTGTTCTTTTGAGCCCAAACGCAGCTCAACAGAGCGATTCAGTAGTATTATAAGTACAACTAAAATTGAATTGAGCTTATTTCCAGGAATTATGTTCTTCACAATGATTCATTACCAACTTGAATTCCACTTTGATTTCATCTAACGATTTTGTATATCTACATCTTTTAGCCATCTTTCTTCCCGGTCGATGTGCTAGGTTTCGGATTAATGAGCAAAAGAAGCCCTAAATTTTGTAGAACTTTCTTTCACCACGCACAAAACAACGTAATAATCTCATCAGCTAAGTCTCCAAAGAGAAAGAAAAAAGAAAAACAGGCTATTTCCAATAAAGATGAAACAAAAAGCTCACCATTGGTTTTTGAAATATTTTAAAGTAAGGATCCTTGTATGGTACACACACATGAGTATCGTAATACACATGTCCCTCGAAATAAGTGATCGCGGAATGTCGATATCGGTACCGTAATACCCTTATCGGTTAATTTAGATATGATGACACATGTAACTACGATTAGAAATGAAAACACAATTTCAGTGATGATGCGTTGCTGAAAACACTCTTTTTAGTGCACACATTGAAACACGGGCTCAGGGACTCGCGGAGAAAAAATGTTTTTATCACGCCACGAATTTATGATATTGTCATGCTAATAATAGTGGCACAAAAGAGCCTACCTGAGTCAGAGACATGCAAACGATTGTGCTACAGCGGCAACCAAGACATGTGCAACATAATTGGGGTAATACGTGAAATTAACCACTCAGATAGGGTTGTCGTAATATACTCAGGAGTGGAGGAAATGGTATGTCAATTTCTGCCACACAAGGCGCACAAAATCATTTTAGCATGTGAAAACGGGAAGAAAACATAAATGACCTATAAGGTAAGTACACTAAAATTAATTACATTATTTGTTGAAATGTCATGATGCAAATGTCTCTAATTGAGACACAAAAATAGGTGCTATGACGGTCTAGTTTAATGCTTGAACATACACGGAGAGAAAAAAATATAAAAATGGATCCTATAGCTGGTTAATTGAAGTTAACTAGTGTTTGTTGATTCGTGGAAACAATAAAGATAACGAATTGTGTGGGGTGAAAACAATTCAGAGAGTTTACACGTACATTTGAGCTGTGGATTCATTGACATTATAGGAATAATTTCAAAATTGCTTGTTACTGCATAAATTAAAAAATATCATTTCGAGAGAGCGTGACAAAAATAAATAGAAGTGAGTTGACTGCCGAAAAGAACGCGCATTAACTCACGCAACAAATTTATCAGATTTTTCCTTTAAATGCGTGACAATAACGTGGGAGAAAATAAAAACTGTGTTTTTTAGACAATACAATCCGCTTGATTAGAAAGTTTTTGCAGAAAATGCATGTGTGTAAATGGATGAATGTACACACGCATATACAAATGTATGCACACATAAACACATTCACATATGTATGTAGATTTTAGGATAAAAGCATGAAATTGGAAATTTGTTCTTTTGTAATTAAATTTTGAACACATAGGTAAATAGCTGATAAGCACCTTATTTTAACGTATATGGATGATCACACAACAAATATATATCTTTTTTGTA
This sequence comes from Platorchestia sp. MABIK, assembly GCA_014220935.1. NCBI lineage: Eukaryota > Metazoa > Arthropoda > Malacostraca > Amphipoda > Talitridae > Platorchestia > Platorchestia sp. MABIK. Next base: position 21,109 of record JACJUY010008539.1, on the reverse strand, counting down.
AATGCATTACAATGATGAAGAGAAATGAGGTGTTACGTGACGTTAAAAGTTGAGAGTGAAAAGAAAAAGGGCGGTATTTGTAGTTCAAACACTAGTTTCTGATGCAGTGAACATATATATTTAGGTATATGCACATAAGAAAACTGTAAATGCATATATATGCACACATATACCTAGATGCAAACACATAACACGCAACACACACATGTGCATGTATGCAAATGTTTAAGCCTTCTAGTACATCTGCACTCCATTAACAAAAAGTCGAAGTGCCCAAAAATGAAGGGCTTTCATCTATAACGCTATCACTGCGATGACTTTGTTTGACACCGATGAAATCTGACCCAAAGTAATTGCTACCAGGATCTACCCCGACGCCGTGGTGAACCACATGTCTGGTGGCTGGCCCAGTGGTACTGTTGGAACTGGTGGTGGCAGTTTCGACTCCGGGTCTGAAAGTTACCCCGGTGTGCCCTACTCAAGCTTTGACTTCAATGACGGCAACTGCAACTCAGGATCCGGGGAAATTGAGAACTACCAAGATGCTAATCAGGTGAATGAATCCCAAAACTTGATCTTTGATCCATTCGGCTTCATTTCTAACGATGCCCATTGATCTATGCTTTTATTATCTAATCAATAAGCAAAATTTTAATCCGAGAACAAACATTTCTGGTAAAAATCAGTGGAACACACGCTTATGTGAACATTTTTTATTTAAATTGGTACCTACTATTTTGTTCCCGATTCCGCATGCAATGTGAGACGTGAGCTTCTTTTGTTGACCCTGATTTAATTCGTAATAGTTATCAAAATAGGAAATCGATCAAATGAAAATTCACAAACAGTTTGACAACATTGTATTGATTAAACGAAAATCAAAACGAGAAAACTTGCTGCAGGAACATTTTTCGGCGACATCGTTGATCAGTAGTTTAATCGAATCACTTCCTTATAACTTGGAGAACATTTCCCGAAAACCGATGTTCGACACATGTGTCATGAATCTGTCGAAATAAGTTTAGATATTTTTAATTCTAACCTATAGAACTTTTTTCCAGGTGAGAAACTGCAAACTATCAGGCTTAAATGACTTGAATCAAGGCACAGACTACGTCAGGGGAGAGATCATTGACTACATGAACAAGCTGATCGACATCGGAGTGGCTGGGTTCCGTGTGGACGCCTGCAAGCACATGTGGCCTGGTGATCTTGACATCATATTCGGTAGCCTCAACGACCTCAACACCGCCTATTTCGACGCTGGCGCCAGACCCATGATCTACCAAGAGGTCATTGACCAGGGTATGTTTAGCAAAGTTGCCTGCGAGCTGAATATGCTCGCTTCAATATGTGCAGTACAGACCACGAATACCCGATCAAAGAAAATTTTCCCCGACAGACAATTGAGAGACAGTTTTAGAAATTATTTTTTTTCTTGTGAAAGTATTGACTTCTCATAAGTTATCAATTAAGTGGTCAATGAAAAAGTATTGATCAAGCGTTGGACTATAATGTGATGACAATTTTACTCACTGAATAACGAGGGTGAATCTTGAACATCTCACTGTGACAAGGCATACAATTTAGAATCTTTCCTATTAGGAGTAGCAATTGAAATCTGAAAAGTCGTTTGGCTGTTTCTTAGTCTGTTTTTTTCAAAATTGCATTTTGCAACCCTCCGTCTAAAAAATGTACAGATATTAAAACAGAAGAAATACCGCAACATCGAGTTTTTGACGGGTATATCAACCAGTTAATTTGCTTGACAAGTTTCTATAGTTTTTCATCCCGCCTTTCTCTAGGTGATTACATTCGATCAGATCGCTCGTGGACGTATGGAAGAACACATCCCAACTTTTACGACTTAAGTCATAAACTTTACATAAATACATTTCCGGCATGCACTTCAACTTGGGAACAAAAAATTGGGCGATAGTCTTCAAAATTTTACGTTGCAACTCCAAACCAAAGTCTTGCTCTTCAGACGCTAATCTAATCCTTAACTCGTTCCATAGGCGGAGAGGCTGTGACTGCCGACGAGTACACAGGTTTGGGTCGCGTGACGGAGTTCAAATACGGTCAGAGTCTTGGGTCTGCATTCAGAGGCAACACTGCCCTCACCTACCTCAATAACTTTGGGGAAGAGTGGGGCTTCTTGGACCGTGCCTACGCCCTCGTCTTCGTCGACAACCACGACAACCAAAGGGGCAGTGGTGGTGGCGGAGATCAAATCTTGACCTTCCGTCTTCCCAGGTTATACAAGGTAAGAGTATTTTATAAGTACTTGGTACGCTTTCCATTCTAAGAAAGAGTGTGCAATATTTGAGGAGTGGCCTCAGTTAGGATATATTTAGTCCATGTGCATATGATGGGTTATTGGAAAAGATTCACGAACAGTTGCATTTGAAGTAGGCTTTTCCAGATTAAAAATATCACTCAACATGACAAATAACGACTTGGAAATATTATTAACGTCACAAACTTTTTCCGATTTTGAGGAGTTATGATAGAATGCATATACCTATAACAACACACGGTTATTTCTTATTTCTCATTCACTGAGGGGGAATAGTTTGGAAATAATTTATACTAAAACATATTCAGACTTTATGCAGTTTTAGTGTCAGATAACTTAACATTAGAATTGTTACCACGCATTCACATTCTGGAAAATCACAAAGAAAGAATACATTCTACCTACAGCTGTTCCGCTCAACCAATGAAAGAGTCAGTCAAAACATATCACATTTTTTTATCGCATGTGCCCATTCACAGGCCGCACAGTACAATCCGTGATTATCTTCAAAAGTTGTACATACTATTCAGTAGCGTATTAGATTCTAATAATTTTTCTATGATTACAGATGGCGACTGCATTCACACTTGGTTGGCCGTACGGTTTCACCAGGATCATGTCCTCGTATTACTGGGAGCAGAACATTCAGGACGGCAGTGATCAGAACGACTGGATCGGACCCCCCCATGACGACAGCTTCAATATCGTGTCGCCCACCTTTGGATCCGATGGATCCTGCACCAACGACTGGGTGTGTGAGCATCGCTGGAGGCAGATCACAAACATGGTCAAGTTCAGGAACGTGGTTCACGGTGAGTTCATAGCTCGTGCGCAGTAAAAATACGTGGCTTTTTGTTGGACTTGAGTTATGTAAGTATTTAACATTGACAGTACCTGTTACCTATGATTGGCTTGATTTTATTGAGCTGTTATTTTTGGGTATAGTTTTATTGAATTGGATTAAAATCTTGGGTTCTGATCAATCACATTGAGTTATAGGTGAGGAGCACATTTAATCAGCATTAATAGTTTTTAGTTGCTCAAAGTTTAGAAGGTGAAATGTTTTTTAAGTATTTGACCGACTTAAACCAAGTTAAGGGAGTCAAAATATAAAAAGCCTCGCGAAATTCATTTGCGGACAAAAGCTTTCCAAATTTATATATAATAAATATTTTAAGAACGCTTCAGAACATTGTACATCTGTCCCATAATAAGTTAATGAAATCATTTCTACTACAAATCACCTACATGAAGAAACTATAGCGAGTTCATTTTCTGTTTGATTTAACTCACCAATAATTGGAAAATTCTGCTCCGTTTTTACGTAGGCAAGTGGCGCTAAATGGTTTGACAGGCTGCACAAGGCAGGAACCCCCAATTTCGGCCGTCGCTGTCGATATTGGTTTCTATGTTCCGACCAGCACGAAAACGTCGGTGTAGAGGCTCGAAAGACAGTAGTTTCCTACTCTTTCATCAAATTTTCTTAAATGCTCTTATCTGGAAAAAAGAAAACAGCAACCTTACTATGGCTGCATTTCAATCATACACTGCTAACGTTTGGCTATCTTTTGCATGGGAACTACTCAAACATTTTAAATAAGAAATAATTAAAAGAACTGGAATGACAGCAATATTCATGATAAACAACTTGCTATAACTCAAAGCTAGTCACACTAACACAGTTACGAACACAAAAATCACTGTCGTCAACGTATGCAGTAGATTTCATTTCTGAAAATGATTTCCCTAAAAATATATGTGCTGGACAAAAGCATTAGACGATCATGCACTTACGCTTCGACAGTGTTCCTGTCTTCTAGGTGGTAGTTACGTTTCTCTAACGATCAAAATTCACGCCAAGTGTGCTGTAAACTTTACAACAATTATTTTTGTTAAGTGCAGGCACTCAATATATTGGTGATGCACAGAACAATAAATTTTTGGATTTTTTCGAAGCGTTCTATATCAGATCGTGATATAGAACTCTTATTTTCTTATAATGTCATCAATAATTTCATTAATAACAAAAACTATGTAGTAATAATTGTAATAACGGTAAAATACGTAGGTCACAATTCATAAGCTCGAACCTAAATGAAAATTTTTTTGTAACAGTGTGACCATAAAATGAATTATTGTAAACCTTAAAATTATTCCGCCATCTCATTACAAGTGCACATTTCACCCAGCTTTCATTTATGATAGAAATCTAAGAAATTACTTATGTCAAGAAAGAGAGAATACAATCGAAAAAACAATGTTACGAGTTGAAAATTGAGGGCAGCACATTCAGTCAAATTTACAAATTTAGAATTCACTTCCTAGAACTTATCAGCAGTGAATTTTAATTACGCCTTCGTAGTAACGTGTTGAAATGAAGTATCGGTTATTTGCAGGCACTGACATGAACGATTGGTGGGACAATGGAAACAACCAGATCGCATTCTGCCGTGGGAATCTAGGCTTCCTGGCCTTCAACAACGACGGCTACGACCTCCAAGAAACACTGCAGGTATTAACGTTCGAAGTGCGATCATCTACCACTGATCACCAAAACAATGCATTTTCGAAAAATTGAAGGCGTTGAACCAAAGAACTTTTATGAATCCCACTAGGTATCTGGAAGTTGTTTTGACACTATGCAAGTTAAATTTGAAACAGAAGTAAAAGAGTAGTTTAGTTCAAATTTGGTTTCGTGGTTTTGTTCGATGAGTTGTCACATTCATCCCGCGCAAGTTACAAAGTCTTTTTCACAGTGAAGATCATCTGTACTGCTTGGATACGGTGTGTAAAAATAATCTACTCTCTTGTGGATGACCTAAAATGTGCGGCAGATTTTGGTAGTTCCAGGCATACATAATTTATTAACCAGTGTGCGATAATGTAAACGCGTTATTTTATGTATTTTTCATTCAGCAACTAAGACAAAAACTGTTTTCTACCACTCTTGACTCGACAAATGCTAGGTGAAAAGTTGTTATACAATTTCCTCCCGCAAAAGAGCATGTACTACTCGCTTTACAGCCACATGCATCGCAACCACCTTGCCCCAATACGCAATCCAGACAGTACAGTCCTGATGCAAAATTATGCAAAAGTAAATGCACAATTTTCTTCCTAGAGGAATCCATCTAATACGTAGGGAAGCTGTAATAAATATTTTAAACTTTATCCCACCTATAGTCTAACTTCGTAATTAGTTATTTTTTTAGAGGCGGCTTATGGTACGCTGTTCAAAACTATGTTTTTGGCTACTAAGAAATATGTTTCCTAGTTTCATAGTTTTTTACATGATCTTTATCATTCCGGATAAACTATCGTATCTATATTAAGGAACGCCTAGCCATGTTGTGAAATCCCATTAACAGCACAAGACGGTAAAACTTCATGCTTCCACACAAATTCATGCCTTCACAAAAATCATTTCCATATCATCACGTTGCACGACCAGTTCTCTGGCTGAGCTCCTGCTTGTAGCAGATGCAACAGCTGCCAGTTCAGGTCCCAGAACGTAACATTATTTGCCCCCAGACCTGCCTGCCCGAGGGCACCTACTGTGATGTGATCTCCGGCGACGTCGACGGCGGCGCGTGCACCGGAAAGAGCGTCACGGTCGGCAGTGACGGCACCGCCTACATCGAACTCCTGACGTCAGAAGATGACGGCGTTTTGGCCATTCACGCCGAAGTGAGTAAATGTATTAAATGTTCTTCTTAGGTGTGTTCTAGGCGGGTCAATCAGTGGTTGCCTGTTTTGGCTTCTGGATATAAATATTCACTTTCCGCTTTCTCTGACGTTAATTTTTGTCAGGGAGGATTTTTTACAATAACTGAATGGAAGTAGTTTGAGAGATAGAGTTAAGGAAAGTTTGGGGGACGATGGTAGATTTAGTAGGCAGTACCATCTTCCTCACAAATTAAAACCATAAATGTACTTCCCAGTAACAGCAAACCCTTCGCACTACTGGAAGGAGTATTAGTAGTACATAGTAGACGATTGTTGACAAAGGTATTTGCATTCTCCTCCTATTAGTTTTTTATTGAATTTTGTCAAAACAACTCCTACTTGGGACTTACAGTTTATGAATACATAGTGACTTTGTGTATCAACCAATCCTAAAGTTGTTCAGCCCATTGAATGAAACAGCAGTCCTGCTCAAGATCTAGCTGATCAGATCTACTGAATACGACTCAATGATTTAGTACAGTGTGACTGAAAAAAAATGGTCGAAAATAAACGCTGATAACATATAGAGAAGGTAAGAAGCTAGAAAAAGGCAAATTAAATAATGTATTCCCAAGTTTTATTCTGTCTGTGACAAGAGCTCGAAATGACCACCGCCTTGTCCAAAACAGAAATTAATCATTTTTTCAATATTGTCGATTACTGCAGCTAAAACACCTTGGTTAATTGAAGAAATTACATCACGGATCACTTGCTTTTGAGTCTTCTATAGTGTTCGGCTTCAATTTGAATACTTTCTCTTTAAGATATCCCCGGAGAAAACAATTCAAACGTGAAAGGTCAGGGTACCTAGCTGGCCATGGAAAATCGGTTCAGTGCGAAATAATCTTGTTATCGATGCAGTTTTTCAACCAATGTATTGCAGGCCAGGAAGTGTGTGAAGTTGCACCGTCTTTCTATGATACTAAATGAAACTTGAGAATATATTCTTTTATGTATTTTTTGTTTGCCCTTTCTACATCAATTACTTTTTATGTTAAAAGCATTTGCTTTCGACCAGTTTTTTGTGAGTCATTCGACATATACCGATCTTCATGCAACGATTTTTTTCTTTTTCAGTCGAAAATTTAAAGTTCGTTCATCCACGGAGCTGCACTAGTGTCTACGCAAGGGAGTTCAGCAGTTGTTACAACTCATCACGAAATAAACTCCGAATTTCTTTATCACTTTTTTTGCATACTTTACCTAATGAGAATCTAGCGTTTGGCGACTGTAACTTTGTTGAATTAACGATTGCTTGTAATGTTAGCTTCGCGTTAGCCATGCTCGCTTTCCTCATTATGAGTAGACAATGATTCTTGAGTGACATTTAGTGCGATCGTGGGGCTGAAGCCTGGGAACTTGGTAGTTGTGATACGATGAGAAGGAAAAAGAGTGCAATAATGCGAGCTGTGAAACGCGTGCTTGCTTTGTGAATCAAAGTTTGTTCTATTTAAGTGAACAAAACTTAAATTTATCATCAACTGTTTATCGAAATCGAGTAAATGAATTCAATTTTTTTCATTATGAATTGTGGAACTATACCTGCATGTATAACAATTCATAAGGATGCTAAGGAATTATCTAAGGATGAATTATCGTGGCTTGCTGTCGGCTACCCTCCCGTTTGGAGGAAAAGCCTGGCATAGGTATGTATTCCATCAATAGAAATGCACCCATAGCCGTACCTAGATAGAGAAAAATTTTTCTGAAGAAGTAAATAGTTTTTCAAATTATTCTTAAGCTTCAACAAACATAAAAATACACACGGTAAATAACTATTGTACTTTCTTTTGGAGACACCTGAATAAAAATATCTATTCCTCAAAACAAAATATCAAAGAAACTTTGAGAAAGGTCAAAGGAATTTCATTTCGATTGGTATATTTTCGATACGATTTCTGTTTCTATTGCTTCGAACATTTGTACGTAGCACCTTCAAAAGAATATTTCATCTTCTCGGACACTCCATTGCAGGAGAACTTTTGTTTCTTTACAGCGACTGTGCACACATACTCTCTGAGGCATTCAGTTGTTGGTGAGGGTGGTGTATTGCGCTCACAATCAACTTTGAGACTGCATTTTTTTTTACCAAACCTTACTTGTTTACATTGAATGTATACTCCACAACAACACAACACACAGAAAAGAATTTCAAAATTCCGCTGAAAAATAGATCGGGCAATTTTTTTCCCCCTATGTTTTTAGCCAAGTTATTCTCAGAAAAAATGATATTTGGTGTTATTTTAGTGATGACTACAAAATTTTGAGCTGGAACCACATGTTTTTACCATGTTACCATTTTGTTTTTTTTAAATAAGAGAACCTGCTTGATTGGCCGTATGCGTGCAAAGATTCTTCGGTTTACTTGCGTGTGCTCAGGAATCAAACAGAACCCACACAATCAGAACAGACTCGGACATGAAATCTTCACACTTATCGTCAAAATTTCTCAGAGCTGGCAGAAGTTCCTTGAGGGACTAAAGAAACTTATAACCAAACATCTAGTCAGTAACCAAGACACCAATTTGTAATTTCATAATTTTTTAAATCATCAGCTCTAGTGCTCCGAGATGTTGTTGGACATTAAAAATATTTCATCTCATGAATGTTTTTTCCAAAAATTTTCGCAGGTGGTATTTTTCTCCTTAAAACGTACTACGTGATTATCATTTTACATTATAAACACGAAAGAGCCTCAATTGTGACGTCGATGAAATTTTCAAGTAAAATCTTCATTCAAATTGAAAAACCGGTCAAAGTACTTCTTGTAACTCTGATAACGAAATTCTATTGGCGTTTAAAATTTACGCTCATGACGAATCAAACAATACCAGAGTGAAAGTCTGATACGCAAAAACTCATAGCACTAATCAGAAGTAAGGCAATTATTATGATACGCAAACAAATGAACTCGCGTATTAGCAACACAAATGGTGCGAGGAACAAGGACATGATTTTTAATTAGGAAATCCGGAGGATAAATGAGAAACTTTAAGTTACATATGTTGCGCGCATTTTGTTCTATCTGGTTATTCAATTTGTTCTGACCAGATTTTGAACATTAAAACATGAATTATCAAATTGAAATTTAATCTTCAATATAGTCTCCATGAATATCCGTAAATCCTCACTTTCTTCTTAAAAACCTATTGATCCCGTTTGTAATATTTTTGTTCGAAAAAATAAATCGTCAGTCTCGACCTCTCCATTGGTCTTAATTAAAAGCTACTTTATCGGAAAGTTTCTGTAAAGTGCGGATCATAGGTAATATGAAGAAGAGATATCGGAAAATTTGAAGAGTGAAATCTGACGAATCAAGTAGATGAGAAATTCCTTCCCATACTTTAATAATTTTTGGGATTTCATTAGTGCAATTCGAAGCCTTGCAACATCCTGTTGAAGCACAACGCCTTTTCATTTCAGTCAAACAGTTTTCTCCGCAAAACTTTGTTTAATCACCCTAACCGTAGACTTGAGCACTTATTCTTCCATTTGTTGGTAACCACTTCAAGTGAACAAATTTCTCTGTAATTTCACCAAATTCTGAGAGGAACCTTTCTCGAATGAAGTTTTGTGTTTGATTTTGATTTAAAATTTTCTTTATGACCAAGGGACTACCGACCACGTTCAACATTTCGCTAAAAGAGTCTATTTTCATCAGCAATCACGAATCTATTCAAAGTAGGCGTGATGTGTTGAGAAAAATTAGGAGAAAAGCAGATGTCAGCTCGAGGTCCTTAGTTCATTTCAGACATGAGGGCTATTTCTCAGGCTTAGGAATTTTTCCAAGTAGTTGGCAAAGACGATGCCGTGATGTACTGTATTTAAATCTAAACGATTCTTCGTTACTAATTATTCTGTTGATACCAATGAACTTTTTTCAAGTGATGCTACAAAATGCTCGTCATCAATAATTTCAACCGGACCTTCTGTCCGATCATTAACTTCAAAGCTGAATTTTCCACACTTGAATTTTGCGAACTATTTCTATCAAGTTTTTTCAATGCCATTCTTCATCATATACGCACGGGACCGTCTGATTTTTTTTTTTGGCAAAATTTTATGGCTTCAAGATCACTGGTTCGAGAGATATGAGGGGAAACTGAATGGTCTGAAAAGTTACTGAACCCTGAACCTTTACCCATACTAAACAGCAAAATATCAGTCTCATTTCAAATTCTGATTGAATATTCATTACTCACGCATAATTTTCTTCTGATTGGTGTCCATTACAAGAAGTAGAATGAGAGCCATGGGTCAGTCAGCCGTTTAAGGGCGGAAGCAGAAATGAGCGTTACTAATTCTCCAGATGACCAGTTCAAAGACGGCTACATCTGTTGGATTTCAGTGAATAAAACTGATTAATACTTAATTATTTCTAAAGGATTTAGTAACAAAAACTAATTCAATTGGCTGTAAATTGACTGATACATGTTACTACTGCATTCTCTATTCTAAGACTACGTTACTAAGAAAGAAAAAAATTCAACAAATTTTGTTTCATACCTCGCGAATCTTCATAAAAACCTAATTTTTTCATTCACAGAAGAAAAGTCCTAGTCAATTCTCAGACAAACCGATTAAACTTAATTCGAATGAGAATAGAAACGGAACGCCTGAGTTTTTCTTCCATGAGCGAACGCAAATTTTGGGACTCACTGAAAAATCGTCATCTACTTATAACTCGTTTCCATTGGCGAAAATCGAACTAAACATACACGCAAAGATAGGTGCATTGCAAAAATACAAATGTGTATAAAAATTCACTCCGATCAGTTCCATAGCAAATAACTTTTTCTGAAAACCAGAAAGTTCTTCAACTGAGTACTCCACCTGGCTTTAGCTATATAGATCCCTTAGTAAACTCTTGAAACATTATTTCATTATATGTTTCATCGACCCTGTCGTTGAGGGACAAATGCTTGTGATTGATTATCGAAAGAAATCATCTTCAACTACTGAT
>JACJUY010008538.1:5634-37543 GCA_014220935.1 Platorchestia sp. MABIK | reverse complement strand
CGTTTGTTCATGTCTATTAAGGATTGCTTGTATAAACTCTTCGGACGCAGCACCTATCCTTATTCTTCCTTTCTTACTGCTATTTCTGATATCACACTTTATCTCAATCGGCGTCCGCTTTCTTATACTGAGACGGGGGACACTATCTTGCCTATCATGCCTGTTCAATTTCTTCATCTGTACCCTACTTCTAATTCGTTAATCCTTTCTGATGAGATTCCGGACTTGGAAATCGAGGACGGTGAGCGTCGGGAGCATTTGCTCTCTGCACTTGAAAGGCACGACGTAATGGGGGCCAAGTTCCGGGAGCTCTGGTATGGGCAATATTTAATTTCTTTGCGCGGTCCTTATCCGCTTAGATCTCTACCTCTTAATAATAAATTTTTTTCTGTAAGTCAGGTCGTCTTACTTTAGCATCCCATAAGACCTAGACCGTTTTGGACCTTAGTTCGCATCATCGCTCTGCTTCCTGGACGCGATGGCAAGGTCCGAGTTGTTAGAATAGTCACAGCTGATAACTCTGAAAATGCCGTTAAAATTTCTCTTCTATACCCTCTGGAGTTAGCTGTTTCTGATACTGCTTCAGAGGAGAGGTGGGAAAGCGCAGAGGGGAGCTCGAGTGAGGAGTCTCATCCTCGTCTCCAGCCTCCCGAGAATTCCTTTTCTCTTGAGGATAGTTCTCTTTCTCTTGAGCGCCCTGGAGGTCAGCGTTACTCTTCTGAATCGGATTCCTCGGACAGTTCCAAGGAACCGGACGAGGACGAGGAAGTTGCGTCAGCTACCCGCCCTGAAAGGCAGGCAGCGCGCCAGCAACGTTGTAAGCTGGCCCAGTTGATTAAAAAAGGTCACTTATAGTTTTCTTTCTATTTGTTTGCTATTTAAATGTAAATGCGCATAACTATTGTGAATGTACTTTCCATGTTTCCGCTGGAAGGTAACTTTAATGTGTATATGTTTTTGTGTAACGGAAGTTTCTTTCGAAAACTCCGTTTTTTCTTTTGCCGGGATTGTGTCGCAAATCCAGCCATCGCTCGTTGCTGAAGTCCTGTGCAAGACAGCCAATACCTTGCACAATAAAGGACAAAGGCTTTCATTAATTTAACCAAGCCTAAAAGGCAAATACGCTGGCAATTTATGACAAAGCGGAGCAATGGCGGGAGAGCTTCACTTCCTTGGCGACTAATACCAGCGAACTTAACTAAATCGTTCGTTTCATCTTCTTGCTCGAGTCCGAAGCCACAGCAACGGTTTCGAGCAAACTATGGAGGTGGCCGCAGCCTGTTGCCACCTCAGTTTTTAACCTGGCTGTCTCCGCGAGTGCATCTAACTGGTGCTATGCGGGTTCTGGCCTCAACCGACCCCTGCATCCGGGACTTNGGTAAGTCTATGTCTTCAGTGTCCGTTAATTCGGAAAGTTACGCCGCACGGTCGGGTGGCGGGACACTTTATAGCCAAAGTTATAGTCTCTTTATAGCGGCAGACTGATTTTGGTAGTTATACATTGTAGTGGAATTGTAATGAAAGGCCTAAACATCACAAAGCCTTGAAGACGGTAGCAGTAAATGAGACGAAAAGAGCAACTCAAGCCTTGGCATCTATGATCCACCTACAGAAGAACAAATGGGTCGTGGTCGTCGTCTTTGCTGTACGTTATCTCGAGAAAAGCTGATAAGGTAGGTGTTAAAATAAATGTAAATGATGTATTCAGTTCATTTGTAAAGAGTCCAGACCTTCAAACGATCATCTGCATGTTGAATTCATCCCAATTATGCTGTAATTTTCAAGATATCTTCCACGGTGCGCGATTTTGACGTTGCGCGAGTTTGACGGTGCGTGAGACGTTTTTTTGACGGTGCGCGAGTCGGAAAGGCTTATCGGTATATTTATGTATTTTCCAAAAAACCGTTAAAGTTGTGGTCGTGTGTTGAATCTTGCGCCCTAGAAAATGTTTTGCTCTTTTACTTGAAACTAATTTGAAGTCGATAGGCGCATTTTTTGAGAAGTTACGAGTGGGAGCACGCAAGTTTTTTTGATGGTGCGCGAGTCGGAAAGGCTTATCGGTAAATTTCTGTATTGTCTAGAAAACCGTTAAAGTTGTGGTCATGTGTTGGATTTTGCGCTCTAGAAAATGTTTTGTTCTTTCATTTGAGAATAATTTGAAGTCGATAGGCGCATTTTTTGAGAAGTTACGAGTGGGAGCACGCAAGTTTTTTTGACGGTGCGCGAGTCGGAAAGGTTTATCGGTAAATTTCTGTATTGTTCAGAAAACCGTTAAAGTTGTGGTCATGTGTTGAATCTTGCGCCCTAGAAAATGTTTTGCTCTTTCATTTGAGACTAATTTGAAGTCGATAGGCGCATTCTTTCAAAAGTTAGAGCGCTTTCTATAAGTCTTTTAAAACAACCCTTTTTTTACCCGGTTTTTAAGGAGAAAGACTGTGTTAAAGTTTGTGTTCGCGTGAGTGGTCGAAATTTGGCTCGCCGGTCACTGGCGCTGCGATTTGCCCCGTTGGGTATAAGGGAAAGCTCAAGCACAATACCCCACTTAACTCAGGTGTCGGAAATGGGTACCGGCTTTACGGGGGAACCGTCATGGTGTCCTATATATAGTGTTAGTTATAAGGCATTTGAAAAACCAATGCTCAAGATCATATGTATCAGGCTTGATTGGAAATAAAGGATCCTTAGATGCCGATGTTTGTTTTAAATTTATCTTCAGCTGCGGATTATTTACATTACCACCGTATTTGTCTCATGTGTGTTTTTTGTTTTGTTTCGTTCATGGTCAAGTTCAAGGACGAATTCGCCCACTTGGGTTTTTCCACAAGTCTGCATTCTCTTATGGTGCTAATTATAAACGATACCTGGTTTATTTCAGCGAAACACAGAAAAATTGTTATCATTACGTAAACTTATATTTTTTCTTGTTGCATATCAATTCTTAGTAGTGAAATTTATGAACACTTCTGAAAACCGACACTATGCAAATATCTGTTAAGTCCGTGTGAAAACAGCTGCATTGAAGAATTTCTCATTTTTGCCGTCTTGCATGTACCATCCATCTGAACCTTTCTTTTACAATAGTCTAAAATGCCTTCAAAACTCATGTGAAAGTGTTTTTTCTAAACCTCATTTAGCACCACATTGTGGTGGGTTAAAATATTCAACTCAAATTTAAAATCAATTGTAGTAAGCAAAGTAGCAATAGCAAAAATTAATAGGATTATGCTTTCATTTAAATTGTGCCTTCATTTGTTAGTATTCATAAAAATTGTGTTTATGACTACAGGTCAGTCAACAGCGCTATGAAAATTCCCTCTGTGTATTCAATTTGTCATTAAACATTGCTTTGATGTTCTAATCATGTTATCCAAGAGCTGTTTTCAAGTGACTGGACACTGAAGACTGCATGTAAGAGGTTGTGATAGGCATCCTTATTTCTCCCTAGCTTTCCTTTCTTGGGTATTATTTCAGAACAACATACTTATCAATTTTGAAAATTTTAATGCTTGTATGATGGTAATATCAAAATAAACTACTTTTCTTCTATACGCTTTTCATTGCAAATGAGTATTTAACAAGATTTAGCGGTAAGGTAATTTCCGTCTTCCTAAACAGTTTTCCTCTTTCAAATGGCTAACATCGTAACGTTATTGCCATCCAAGTTGTCGTACAGCTGACTGGATATCGTCACACGTTGTCAACAGGTGGTATATCTCTCTTTATCTGTGTTGCAATTTGTTCTAGGCCTGTGACGTCATCGTTCAGCCTTTTTTTTGCAAAACATATATACTGTTGTTAGGTTATATGACGTTAGGTTAAGTTAAGTTACGTAAGGTTATGTTTCATTAGGTCATGTTACGTTAGGTCATGTTACGTTAGGTTATGTTACATTTGATTGGGTTAGTTTAGATTTGCATTAGATTAACTAAGGTATCTAACATTACTGGCATAACTTGTTAAATATTCATTTATGATGGAAAGTGCATGTCATGACCATTATACAAGCCTCAAAAATTTGAAAATTGATTGGTGTTTTATTCTGAAAATTTACCCTTTCAAGTTCAAAAGAAGTTGCTGTTTGGAATATTCTTTTCTTAGATTTTTTGTACTTGCCTGTTGAAATTAACTGTTGGAAAACAGTTGATTTTTAAAAAAATTTATTCAATAGAGATAGAAAAAATTTTATACCAGTATATATAATCAGTTTCTGCATGTTGCTATGCTAACTGCTAATGTACAGATATACAAAAAAGCCCAAACTAATATATCACATTTTTTTACCAGTATTTGATCACAAATATGGAAATATTAATGTGAGAATAATACAAGCTAATTAATATTTATATCAAAGCATGAATACTTGGAAAATTTATTGCAGGTATCTAACAATTTTAAGTTCTATTTGAAATTTTGGTTTCTCTATTCATAGAGTAAGAGAAATAAGTTGAAATTTTTGCCTTTTTTCTAAAAATGAAACTTTATTGCAAATTTAAAACATTCCTCAATTCTATAAGTATTGTATTTGCTAATGATCTAAATATTACATTAATAAAATGCTATAAGATACAAACTTTTCATTAAAGCATTTAGAATAAAAGAATGAAATGAGCGATTCCCTAATGTCTATCAGAAAGGACATGGTCAATATAGGGTTAAGCATGAATTTTAAACTACATTCTTTATCATTGCCTGTGCTAAAATATCTTAGTTTCCTAGGATTGTATGTCATAAAATTGCTCAATTTCCTGTTGTTGTTAATAAATGCTGAAGAATATATTTAAAATATGGTTATTCCTACAACAAATACTGAGCTTTTGAAACTCTTCTACATAGTTGATTATGATCTGCATTTATACTAATAGATCAAGATTTTTTATCCTAACTTCTAATTTTAAAACTTTTTTTTTAGCATATTAACTGGTTTTAAGGCCATTTTAGAAGAAGCACTCATATACTTTTCATTGGTTAGAAATCACTTCCAATATTTGAACATGCTTCTTATTGCCAAGCTCACCAACCCTCAGGGGGATACAACTATTGTATCAATGGGAATTAGCACTCCTAGGGGGAAAATGTGAGGGGCCCAAGCTGTGAGTTAAGTGGGCTTTCTTTTTGTTGAAATAAAATACTTTTGTTATGTTAACTTTTGTTAATACTTATGTTATGTTCTCTGGCAAAAACGTGTATACTCGTCTCTGCAAAATGTTCTTTTTTCATTCGTAAATGAGTATACTCGTCTAAAAATTTACCTTCAAAAACCAGCTACATACGTAAATACTCGTCTATTTTAAGCCTTTATAAGCCATTCTACGTGTGAAACGGGAATTTTCGTCAAATCGCACTCTTGGCAGAGGCGATAGGGTAGAGTTGTGGGATTTCAAGGACATTGTTACTAGACTTGCTCCAACAGCCATTGTTGTCGGATGGGTGCTGTTTTCATCTACAATTGCATTGATTTTTTTGTAGCATTTTGAAGTGTTACATCCCAAATGTCTAGTTCAACGGAAGATAGTGAATATGAACCTTCCCTCAGAAAATTAGTCTGAAAAAGAAACGTTAGCAAAAAAATTGTTGGAGAAGGGGTTGAGGACCATCTTTTTTTGCTTCAATGCTGTCCTGTTTACCAGCACATAATACTTTCTTCAACTTTTGTCTTGTTTCATAAACTTCTTTCTCAACTTACTGTTTCTATACCCCTTCTGCATAGATTCTGCATTCCCTTATCTCAATACTGAATGGTGCCTTCTTCCTTCCTCTCTTTGATACGCTCTTTTTTTTGTAGCAGTTAGGGAGGCTTAAACTAACATATAATCTCATCTAATTGCCAAGCTCATTAGAAAGTGCCAGTTAGTCATGGTTGGCATTGAACAAACAGTAGATGCCTTAGCTGAGCTGCAGCTGTAAATCTTTGCATACTGCAGAAGAGCAAAGTTAATTTATCAAATGAAAATTTAAATTTTCAGCTTTTAAGGATATGATTGATACAAAGCATAAAGTGCATAATGATAACAAAGAATGCTTATTTTGGAATTTGTATAAGAAGGTTCAATTTTTTCATTCATTTTTGGTAAATAAACTTGCGCTTTGAAGTTTACAAGTGTTGTGCATTATGTAAATAATTTATTACCTGCATACAACATATAACAAGTTTTCCATCTTATTTGCTAAAAATCAGCATTTTATTTCATTTCCACAATATTATAGGATTGCTAAATTTTGTACAAGAATGATAAGTTTTACCCCAAAAATTGTTTTAATTTTTTGACAATCTGTTGTAGCTATTTAAATTCATGTAGACTCCTTATTTATCTCTTGGTCATAGGGGCAATTTATTTAGTCGTATCACCTATTCAGTACTTTTTGGTTATTGTGAATCTATTGTATGTTTACAGGTAAAAATATAGAACACTCAAAGAATTGCTAATTTTTTTATTTAATTTCGATGGCAGGAAATATTATGTAAATATTCATGCCTAACCTAAGTTTTAGAGTGGAGACTTCCACAATTCTAATTTTATTGCTTGTTGCTAGATAACCAACATGACTGTCATTACTGTTTACATCCTTATCAGCTGTTATCTACACCATGGAAAACAGTGACTCTAAGCACAGCTTCTCTATCAGTTGCACATATGTGAGCTTGTGGATCACTTATCTCTGTGAGACCTTGAGTTCAGCTGAGTCCATGCATTTCTTTGTATTGCATTCATGCTTAATCTTTGGCAAAAACTATTGAGGACATGGTGACATCTTAAAAATGAGTATGTTCATGTTTTTGACCAACCATTTTTGAAATTAGTTAAGTACAAGATTTTGTTGGCTATCAAATTTAAAAGACTGATACCATTTTTCATGTTGATAAGCAATAAAGTGTTTTTCTTAGGCTAATTGCCTAATTTTGAAACTTTTAATTGGTGTTCAAATGATATCCAAGATAATCAATGTACTTCGCATGTATGACATTTGTTGACTTGCCTAATTTTGAAATTTTTGACATTCGTTGACTTGTTGCTAAGTGCAAGATATATTTTCATAAGCAGGGGATGGTTGAACATCTATTTATAGTTTTTGTTTTATTTCTATAATGTTGATAGATTTATGATTATATTTTGACATGTGAGAATTTGATAATCTTCTTTTTGATTTTTTTGTGTATGGGATTTTGTTGTTATAATCAATTCTTTCTTATGATAAATTATTTGTGGAAAACATACAGATTTCAAAACATACTCCAATAAATAATAGAAGAACAATGAAATTTGGCATAGATGACAAAGATAGTTAACCCATTCCAAGCGGCGGAACTATATATAGATCCTCCGAAAAACTGTCCCATTCAGTCTATAAAAAGTCACTATTCTGTTTTTGGTATTGTAGTTTAGCTATGGCTATGATATATAGACTGGATTTACAAATAGTGCCATATAGGATTGTTTTTGTTATTTCATCTGCCAATCAGTGCAATCATGGCCAGTTTTATTAGAAACGTGATGAGGAGTGGTGCGTGACAGCAGGTCAAGATGAGCAGTACTTGTGCTGCTTCACTTGCTTTGCTGTCACTGTTTGTCATTGTCATTTTTTCTGTACATGTTTTGATCTTCAATTTATTTGTATCTAGAGTATTCACTAATACTAGTAGGACCCATGAAAATTCCACGGACAATCCCACAGTTAAGCTAGGTAGACCCGGTCATCATTGGCTTACCAATTCCAACCCTACCCATTCTAACCAAACCCATCCAAACATATTCTAATGTATCCTATCCAAACCGTTCCTGATAATATGTCAAACATAAAAAACCCTGAACCCATGATAAAAATTCTGTCAACATCACCTAACCTATCTTAACCTATCCTCACCTAACATATCTTACCCTAACTTAAACCAGTGTCATCATTCAGCTAGGTGGACCCGTGATAAAATTCGGTCAACATTCAACATTACCTTACCAATTCTAACATGACAGATTCTAACCTATCCTACTCTTATCTATCATATTCCAACTAATCCCACCCAAACCTATAGTAACCAAACCGATCCTAATGATGTCAAACAAAAAACGTGGACCCGTGAAAAAATTCGATCAACATTACTGAACTTATGCTACCATAACCTATCCCAACCTAACATCATCACCTAACCAAACCGATCCTGATACTATGTCAAACGTATAAAACCGTGGACCCGTGAAAAATTCTGTCAACATTATCCAACCCATGTTACCCAAACCTAACAGATCATAACCGAACCTATCCCCATAATACGTCAAAAATAAAAAACCGTGTCCCGTTCAAAAATTCAGTCAACATTACCTAACCCATCGTAACCTAACATATCTCTAACCTATCCTAACCGGACATATCTCTAACCTATCCTAACCGGACATATCTTTAACCTATCCTAACCTAACATATCTTGAACCTATCCTAACCTAACATATTTTAACCTATCCTAACCGAAATTTAGCCAATGTCATTGCTAAGCTAAGTGGACTCGTTAAAAAATTTGGTCAAAAATTCTAACCTAACCTATCCTAAAATGTATACACCAACCTATGCTATGCTAACGGAAGCTTTCCTGATAATTTGTCAAACATAAAAAACCGTTGACCCGTGAATAAATGTCGTCAACATTACGTAACCTATGCTAACTATCCTAACCTATCCTGACCTAACCTATCCTAACCTAACTCAACTCATCATTACCCTACCTATCCTAACTCAACTCAACCAATGTCATTGATAAGCTAGGTGAACCCATGAAAAAAATCGGTAGACATTACCCAAGAGATTCTAACATAATATATTCTAACCTAACCTGTGCTAACCTAACATATACCAACCTATCCATTCTGCTTGTTACCTTATATATACTATCTTCGTAGACACGATACCGCGAGTCACGACGCCTTCATAATAATGAACAGAAGCTTGTGTGGATTACGCAGTTTCAATAATTAACTCACTTCCAAGCATAGAAGGTTAAGGACAGCGTCCCCCATACGGACCTTTTTTTTCATTATTGAACTTAGAGCAATGAAATTTAGTGTACTGATAGGAAATGCAATTGGGATTCATTTGTTCTGAGGGAAAAAATGCGATTTTCCCCATAGAAAACGAAATATTCATAGAAAACGAGATTTTGGGGGGGTTTTCAAAATGCATCTCCTCTGACAGTTTTTGAGTAAAAGGAATGATTTTGGTATCATTGAATGCGAAAAGACGTGTATATTCCATTGAGTCCTCAGCCGCTCCCCAAATTTCCAGTTTTAATGAAAAAAATTTGAAAAAAAGAGAGAATTTTTTTTTCTTCAAAAAATGAGGACTTATGACGTCATAACTTTTGAAAAAATGGTAATGATGAGATTAATTTGGACTCATTGAAAAGCCCTTGGTTTTACGCATCCAATGATATCCAAATCATTACTGTAGCTTGAAAACTGTAGGAGGAGATGCATTTTGAAACCCCAAAGTCCATTGTTTACATTATAAGCAAAACAAAGAAACATAAATAATTTTAATTAAAAATTTTTAAAAAAATTTTGGTTCAAGTTAGACCTATGAAATCATTATGGAGTAATACAGAGACATAGGAAATGGCATAGCAACGTTGCGCCGTGAAGAAACAGCCAAGGAGGAGGTATAACATGATAAAATACCACTTCCCCCTCCCCTCCCCCCCATTCTTCAAACCCCCGTAGCGGGCGAACGAGTGAACGTACGAGTCTCATTTTTTCACAGGATGTAACTGACCTCATACACTTCCTATAGCAGCAATAATCTTTATTTCTCAAAAATTCTCGGAATTCTGGATTCCTATGGGGGACGCTGTCCTTAAAGTAAGAGGGAAATGTGTTTTATTAGCATTGTTTGATATGGAAAGATTCCTGAAATAATTACTTTAATGTAAAATCACATTTTTATGCAATGCAAAGTTTAAAAAATGAAAGAAAAAAAGGAAAAATAAATGAATAAAAAAATAAATGAAAAAATAGAAAAAATTGAAATAAATAGAAAAAAGTGAAAAAAATAAAAAATAAAAAGATAGAAAAAGTAAATCAATAAAAAAATTGAAAATTGACAAACTGTAAAAAATAGAAAAATAAAAAATGTAAAACAATAAAGAATGAAACAAAAATAAAAAGAGGAAATAAAATAAAAAATAAAACTTAAAAAATATATAGAAGTAAAAAAATAAAAAAGTTGAATAAATGAAAAAATTGAAGAAAATGAATCAATTGGAAAAAAATTTAAAAAAATAAGAAAAAATAAATTGAATTAAAAAATATTAAAAAATTTTACAAAAATTAAACAAAATAAAAAATGAACAAATTGAAATAAAAAATTGAAAAAATTAACGAAGAAAGAGTCAACAAATTAAAATAAAAGACAAATTGAGAAAAATTAACAATTGAAAAATTTTAACAAAGTAATAAAATCAACAAATTGAAAAAAAATAAAAGATCAAATAAATGAAGTAAAGCGACAATTACAAAATACGAAAAAATCACAAATGAAAAAATGAAAAAAATTAATTGACAAATACACAATACAAATAAATTAACTAATCAAAAATATATAAAAAATTGTACAAAATATGAAAAAATGAAAAACACGATAAAAAATAATTATCCTACACTAACCTAATTTAACCTGTCCTACCTATTCTTTCGTGATAAAATGTCAAACGTATCAATGTGTGTAACCTAACATAACCAAATCTAACCTACCTAACCAGCCTATTGGATGTGGAGCGTTACCCCCGAATTTAGTTTTAAGCGTATTAATATGTAGATGTTCTATTTATCAAGATAATTTTCCACCATTTTTGATCATGTGGGGTAAAAGAAGACTAAACTTACAGGATGAAGGTGATAGGTGAAGATGATCTCAGAAGATTATTGCAGTTCCTTGACAAAGTTGTCCTAGCAAATGAATTTGTAAATGATTAGAATCTGCTGCAGAGTAAAACATAATGATATGGTTCTTCATATAAATATGTTTGAAATAATTCAAATTGAACAGCCTTATTAAGCAGTACCACTGAATCATTAAGCAGTACGCTGAAAGGTAGAGCATTGTTGGGACTATATGTAGATAAAGTCCCAACAATGCTCTACCTTTCAGCGCAGACACTAATTATAGAATGATAGTGCTTTCAACTGACAGTTCCAAACAGCGGTGGTGACTTTATACAGACAACATAGGTTTTTTGTAAACTTTGCAGGCACCCAGGTTGCTTGAAATGGATTAAGTAAGTTCTATGTAACTAAGCATGTAAGGTTAAATGGTATGTTTGTATGAATAGTAAATATGACTTGTGGAAAAATAGTGAGTAATAGATGTTTTACCTCTTGGTAAAAAATTTCTTACTTCTCTTCTTGAAAATTGTTTAATATTAGGGAATTAAGATTTCAATGTTACAAAGTATCATTCAGAAGATTTGAAATGATTTTTTCCCAGTATAGATAAAAAAGGTTTTTATATATATGATGAGGGAAACTGCTAAATGTGATGAGGGGAATTGCTGAATGTGATGTAGGGAACTACTAAATGTGATGAGGGAAACTGCTAAATGTGATGAGGGAAACTGCAAAATGTGATGTAGGGAACTACTAAACGTGATGAGGGGAATTACTGAATGTCATGTAGGGAACTACTAAATGTAATGAGGGAAACTGCTAAATGTAATAAGGGGAACTACTAAACCTGATGAGGGGAATTGCTGAATGTGATGTAGGGAACTACTAAATGTGATGAGAGGAACTTATTTACAGGATCATTGTATTAAATCAGATCAAATGATTGATGTTTACTCATCATTGACAAATAAAATTGATGGCAATATAAGTCAGATAGAAATATATAGGAAAACACTTCAACACTAATTGTTCAAAATAATAAAGGGAAAAGAGAAAATGCCAAAAATGAAAGAAATCATGACAGCAAAATGTTTAATAGAGATGAGCTTAACATTCTGACTTAGATTAAGTTGCGAGTTGCAGAATTTAAAAAAATCACGTAACTGCTCTGATACATTAATACCCTTTTTAAAAAAATGAAAAAAATATAATTCTTTAACAATATTTCCCCTCATTTGTTAAATTATATTTTAACCCCTTATCTGGCAGAAACGTGTATACTCGTCTTCACAAAATGTTCTTTATTCAGTCATTGATGAGTATACTCGTCTAAAACTGTACCTTCAAAAACCAGCTACATATGTACATATATATTTGTTGATTTTAAGCCTTTGTAAGCCATTCTACATGTGAAACGTGTAGTCTTGTCAAATTGTTCGCCTGGCAGAGGCGATAGGGTAGAGCCGTGGGATTTCAAGGACATTGTTACTGGACTAGCTCCAACAGCCATTGTCGTCGTGAGGGTGTTGTTTGCATCCACATTTGCATTCATTTTTTTGTAGCATTTTGGAGTGTTACACCCCAAATGTCTAGTTCAACGGAAGATAGTGAATATGAAACTTCCCTGAGAAGGTTGAAAACTTCTGAAAACTCTGCCAGTTCATCAGACAATGACTATTTCTTGAAATGTGAGGAGAGGGGTGACTCATTTTTGCTGACAAAGGTATTTTTAAAAAAAAGGTAACCACTAAAATGTGAAGAAAAAATAATTACACACTGTTTTCATAACCAGCATCAAAAATACTATATAGAACCAAAATAAAAAAATTAGTCTGAAAAATAAATGTTTTAAACAAAAAAATTGTTGGGAAGGGGTTAAAAACAAAGTGTAATGATTGACATGCTATTCACTTTTACCAGTACATAATGGCAATTTACCCAATGGTACACTTATGTTTCAATATGTAGCACATGTGTTAACTGGTCATTAAGCATAGTTATGAGTAAATTTTTTGTCAGAGTATCTAGTCAAAAGTAAATTTGAGCCAATGCACCTACTGCATTGACCAGTAGCAGCTGTAGCAAGGGGCTTCACAGCTATGAGGAACATGTCATCATCTCAAAGCGTCAGTAAAATTTATTGGCTTCTAACATTATTGGGGGTTTGACCTTTAGCTAAGCATGTTGGAGTATTTAATTTTCTTCTGGTAATGCTTTAAATGCTCATATTTATCAGTGTAAATATTTCAGAAAACTTCCACTTTCCAATAGTATTTCTTATGATTGTCGCTACTTGGATTTGTTTAGATCATAAGTTAATTTTAGCCTCCCTTACCACAACAAAGATATTTCAAAGAGAGGCACGATGAAAGCACCATTTTGTATGAAGATGAGCTATACAGAATTTATGCACAAGTTGTGTTCTCACACAAGGTCCCCTGCACATAGAAACAGTAAGTTGAAAAATAAAGCTATGAAACAAGATAAAAGTTGAATAAAAAAGTCAGAGGTGCTAAACAGGACAGCAATGAACCAAAAAACAATGGTTCTTAACAGAACAAAAACATTTTATTTCAATAAAAAGTGGCCCATCAAACTTTCAGCTCAGGACTCAACATTTTTTCACTGGGAGTTATAATTTACATAGATACAATAAATGTTTCCCCTTGAGAAGTTAATGTTGGGTGCGCAACTCAAGTAGGCATACCATGTGTCTTCATTTTTTTAATTGTTTACTTGTCATTTCTGTGCAATAGTTACACTTTCTCCTTCTACTTATTCCTAAAGGCAAGCCAATCATGACTGAAATATCACAATTTAAGAGTGTAACTACAGATAAATCTTTACCAAATTAGGGAATCAATTACTGGGTTTATGAAATTGATACAGTGTAATTTTGTACTCAATGATAGAGTTAGACTGTTTAATTAGATGTTGATGCAGACCTGCTAATATGAAAGAGACATGAAGCAGTTAGTGTATGTGCATCACTTCCCTGATGAAAGTCAAATGTCTTGCCATTGTATTTCAATGACAACATATGAATGCCCTTATTTGAAGCATAGTATTGTATACTTATTGTCTAGAGGTCAGGTGACTGTTTATGTTAACTTTATGAAGAGTAGTGAAAAATTAGGGTTGATTAGATTAGGAAAATTAGTTGAAGTTTTACAGACCACTGTAAAGGTGTTCCAAAGGTGGAAAGAAGAAAGGCGTTGTTTAGCATGGAGTTAAGGGAATGAGGATTTGTTCACACAGTGTGTTCTCACACAAGGCCTCATGTGCTTGTGAATAGCAAATTAGAAAGCAAGCTAATGAAGCAAAATAAAGGTTGAACCAAAATTAGAACTGCTAAAAAAAGACGTCAGTGAACTAAAATTAAATGGTGGTTCATAATGTAATGGGGGGTACTATCGGTTCACAACACTTAACTTACCATATAACTTTATACCACCTCACGCACATTATGGTTGGATCGTACAGGGGATTTACATCACGTGCCACATGCCAATGTCAATGTGGGGACTGGACTGGTTTCTCTTGCTGGCATCCGCCGATAACTCTATACTTGATAAAGGTGAAAATGATACAAATCCAAGATTCAATGATCGGGATTGTTTTTTTCCTTTTTTTTTTGAATTACCATCATAAAGGGATACAAAGTTATTAGGACTGGCTATTACACTGAACTATTTATTCTATATATACCCCTACATGCAAGTACTAACATATGCAATAACAAAACCTAAGCTCAAAGCACATGACCAGGTAAAATTAGGAATAGTAATGGTTACATATAGCACAAGCATACGACTTAGCTGCGCTAGTTAGGATGGAGGGACGGCAAATCACAGCCTGTTGGGCCACCTTTGGCTACATTTGTAAATACGCTTAACGTTCAGGTACCAAGATTATAGCCTACTAAACCATCACTTGTGGCCTTGTTGTACACTATGTTATTTTACACATATCAAACAATACACTGACCATACAATAATTCTAGAATACGAATGATGGCTCTAGGCAAGAGTTCCGTTCCTGGAATTCTTTGAGAGCTATAAGCTACCCGCAGATCCTACAGCACCATATGTACAGCTGTACCAATTCCTTAAGAGGTAAATCCTCCTGGCAAGACTGGTGGCAATTGACAATAGCCCTAAGGCTATCCAGGCTATCAAACGAGCCAAATGAATGCGTCCAGGTGAGACACATGAGGACTGCAGTAATAGCTGCTGATCAGCTGCGATGCAGGCGCAAATCGGCCTGTCCATGCCGTACGCAGGTGTTAACTCCCCTGAGCCCTCTGGTCAGCCTACCAAAGCTGGACTGGTCTGCTCACAGCAGCGGAAGGCATTTCCTGGATATCAGGGTGTCATAAATTTCAATTTCCAATCAATATGTTTGCTGTACTTTGTTTTTACATCTTGAGCCTGTTCAGACAATCAGAATTACTACACCCACGGACGCATTTTGTTCTTAATGATACACATCTATCTGATTTTACTTATAAACCTGGTCAATCGTGCTACGCACAAAACAATTCTTAAACTCATCTATCGTCTTTATTCTCCATGAGCTATCTTTCAAATGCACAAAGTTAACTAACAATATTACATTACCGTGTTTCACTTGATATACAAGAAATTACAATGCACCTCTCATATTAATGTAGCAATAGATAAATGATTCACAGCCTTAACCTATACCCATAGAAGTCCACTATTCCTATAATTTTCAACGCATTACTCAATATAATTAGAAATGTGTCCATCTTGAACACTAACAATCATATATCTGTTTTATCAGGCTAATGTGGCTAATTTCAACTCCACTTGGCTCCTCATGCATAATCATTCTTACCATCTTCTTGATGTTTGTTGGTGATTATCTCAGTAAATTGTAAATACTCTTCTTAGGGAGAGAAAAACTTCCAACTGATGATTTCTATACATTAAATTAAGATTATTTTAACCCTTTCATGCCGGGCGTCCACATAAGTGAACAATACATATATGCAGAATTTTTGCAATTTAGAATAGTTAACAGCCTGGAATTTCTTCAATTCTATTCCAGACTGTTTTCTTCGTTCATTGCAGGGTAGACAATTCTAAAGCTAAAGATTGAAAGGAATTTGCAGCAGTTTGTTTTGAGCACTTAATCGTAATGGAGGCAAGATGAGATTCTCCATCACTAAAGTCTATTTTCTCTAAATATCTCTATATATATTGCTATGCCATGTTGATAGACATGTTAGTTATGATACTGTGAACCATCCTACAAAAGCATGTTCAAATATTCCAATTGCTTTTTTCCTGAGAACATTTTACGTGGAATGTCCACACATGTGGACAGCAGGCACGTATGGTAAAGTTACCGTCTCGAAAATGCGTCCACATACGTGGACATCAGGAGTATGAGGTATAAATAGAAGTATTTTGAATGTATCTGTCGCTACCTATACCGCTGTATCTTTGTGTTATGTGATACTGTTTAATGTTTAGTTCCTGCCTTGTTGTGTTTAGACACATTTTACAAATTATCAAATACTAGTGAACGCCCGTCGCTTTGCTGACGGTATTTTGTTTCTACACTATAACTGCACATCCTAGAGTTTCACAAGGCACCACTGGAACCCAAACTCTTTCTATTTAGCAGGTTATATGGACTTGCCTGAACTTTTGAAATAATTCTAATACTTCTACGTGCTCCAGGCGGCACTAAACTTTGTTTGGATATCATATAATACCCGAAACGTCTAATATGAGCCGCTGATAAAGAAATATCTTACGTAGGTCGTCGCGATAAAAATTGGACTTTTGATCACTCAATTTTGTAACAGCATGCAAACAGATAGAAGAAAAAAGTTCCAAAAAATATGAATCTTTAGAACTATGGTAGAAGTGATTTTCCACGCAAAATTTCATCAAGACTGGTGCAACTGCATTTTCAAAATTAGCTTTCAAGTAAGTGTGACGCAGACAGACGGACGTACGGACAGACAGAGACACAGACACGGCTTGTATTATAATATAGATGAATGTTATTATCATAGCATTTTGTACTTGTTTTTCCAGACGCTTTTATGGAAAAAAAATACCTCGGATCACAGTCATTGAGCCGCCAGACAACAGTGACAACGATGGATACAATTCAGATGATTCATGCAGAGATAAAGACTACAATCCTACAACTGCAACTACTATTGACTCCAGCGACAACAGCGACAACGAAACAACTGGAGAGGTAGCTCCAGAAAGAAACTGTGACATTGAAAAAAACAACCAGTCGTCATGTTCTCAGCGATCAACAAAGAAAAAAAAATTATTTCATTGGGCGAAGAGGCCATTACAAAATGAAACATGTAATTTCGAAAATGTTCATTTGAGACAGAAAAATGAAATAAATCTACGTAAGAATTTTGCACCTTTCAACTTTTTCTCCTTGTTTGTAAACGATGAGATAATTCAGCATGTAACATTTCAAACCAATTTATTCAACAAGCAGCGACATGTAGACGGGCACAAAAAAGTCTCAGAGATTAAATCCGATGAGATTCTCAAAGTTCTGGGAATTGCCATCATGATGGGCATTCACAAATTGCCTAACCGTTGTATGTACTGGTCTCCGAATACGGAGGTTGATGCCATCGCCACATCCATGACGAGGAAAAGGTTTGAAGAAATACTTGGTGTTTGGCATTTCAACGATAACAGTATTTCATCAGGCAACAAACTACACAAACTTCAACCTCTTCTGGACCACTTCAACAAGGTTTTCCAACAGGCTGCAATAGATGAAACCTATCAAGCTGTTGATGAGATGATGATAGCTTTCAAAGGTCGGCACAATGTGAACGTGTATATGCCCAAAAAACCTGTCAAGTGGGGGTTACAAGCTTTGGTGCAGAGCAGGAGTTTCTGGATATGTGTATCAGTTTCAGTTCAGTTGCAGCGATATTTGAGCTATCCTGCTCACTTAGAAATGGATTATGAACCAAAAACAGCTGAATGTGTAATTCTTAGAATGTGTGAAAAGCTTCAGCCAAACCGCCATCGTGTGTTTTTGGACAATTTCTGTGAAGCACCAGAGTTACTCCAACATCTGAAAAAACAAGGCATATCTGCCGTTGCAACATTGCGTTCAAATAGAATAAGAAACTGCCCTTTGATGTCAGACAGCCATTTGAAGAAGAAAGGCCGCGACAGTTGTGATTTCAGGACCGATAAAGAAAACAACATCATCATTTGTAAATGGTGGGATAACAAAGCTGTGCTTGTTGGTTCAAACTACATCGGCATAGAACCTCAGGACAATTGCAAGAGATTCGACAAGAAAACTAAGGAAAATGTCTACCTGGCTAGACCAGCAATCATCCCTGAATATAATGAACATATGGGTGGTGTTGACAAGGCTGACATGATGCTCGCATTGTACAAGACGAAGATTCGAACAAAAAAATGGTGTCATCGCGAATTTTTTCACATCACGAACATGAGTGTCAACAATGGCTGTATGCTGTACTGATCAACTGGGGGAGAAGGAACACTTCTTGACCTCACAGTTGACATTGCAAGGTGTTTGCTGGCTGGCGTGAGACCTGAAAATTCTGACGCAAACAACAGAAACCCAGTGCAACGCCAACAAACAGATATCAGAAGTCTGAAATACATAGACGTTTCATTGGCGCAGAGAATGGATCGTTATGACCATTGGCCTGTTCAAATCCAATCACCAAATGCCCAGCGTTGCAAGAATCTTGGCTGTCAGAAAAAGACACGTTTTATGTATTTTAAATGCATGGTTTATTTGTGCGTGGTTGGCAGTGACTGTTTTCTTCGGTTCCATGGTGTCTCTCGCTAATGTAAATTCTCACATAAATAATGTATTTGTGTCATATTGACCTGATGTCCACTTATGTGGACATCTTATTTTTGTCAAAATTTACCACTAATACCTGATGTCCACATATGTGGACACTTTATATTTCGCACATTCAATAAAAAACACACATTTTGGAGTAATTTGTGTGTTATTTTCCTCCTAATGATCTCATTTATTGACACAAATAACAAAAATTTCTTCTACATTTGTCCCAGGCATGAAAGGGTTAAATCATCCACGTTTTCAAATTTTTCTCAAGGAGAAAAAGGAGTAAATTTTTTGTGATTGATTTATTTGAGTTATTTTAAAAAGTTTTCACTTTTTTCAGGCCTTTTTTAGCCTTGGTTGCTATAGTTCATATTTTCATGTCAAGAGAGCACTACCTTTGTTGAAAATGTCTTTGTTTAAAATGTCTTTGTTTAAACATGCCACATTACTATCAAAAGCAAGTTTGCTACCAAGATCTACTTTGATCGGCTTGACACATCTGAGTCAGCGAGAAGCCTTTTCTTCACTGACAACACCACAACCCATGATTGAACTGCTCCAGACAAAAGCAAGCGGTTGTGGTCCTCATCAAATAATTCATCGGAGCTTCAGGACTGCAGGAGAATCCTCAGCGCCAGTGCAGGCCAATGCTGTTGATGATACCAAGAAAAATGTTAAAGACTTCTCTGAAATACCTGGCCCTAAACCTCTACCGTTAATTGGAAATACACTCTATCTTTTCATGCACAAAGGTTAGTAAGTAGATGCTTGTTTTCATGGTATTTGTGGATACTTGTGTTCCATCATTTCTCATGGTGAAATTATCTGCAATATTAAGTGCGTTGTCCAATAATGTGTTACATTTTCACTTATTCCATTGGATAAAAATTAGAAGGCAATTCAAGCTACAAGTTTTTGCATGAAAATGGTGGACTGTTGCGTAGGTAAATAGCCAATTCATAGGTTTGGGAAAGTTAAGGTTGTTTAAAATATGCTAAAATAGCTGAGGATAGGTTGGGGTAAAATGGTTTAGATTTTATTAGAGTAGGTTGGGTTAAGATGGAATAATTTAGCTTGATTCAGTTTGGATGGGTTCTGGTATTCAAAGTAAAATCTAACCATGAATTTTCTCACTAGTCAAGCCAGTGTAAATGAAATGTACCACAACCTATAGTCATATTTTAAAATAAATTGCTTTGAAAAGTACAAGTTGAGTGTGAATTAAAGGATTGACTAATCAAAATATTTTTCAAGTCATTAAATCCAGTAGCTAGAAGAAAAGGGGATTTGAATCAATGAAAGGATAAATATTTTTTTTAATTATTACCTAGTCTACCACTTAGTTATTTGCTCATTATTTCATACCATGCGGGCTGGCACCCCTATGGGAGATACTGTTTGGTTATCTCAGCTGTAGATAAGCCTTCAAAGTTTCTGTCTTTCATGTCCACTTTGCTTTGTTCAGTTTTCATTCCTTTGTTATGTCATCTTTGTTTTTCTTTTCCTTTTTCATAACTTGCTCTTTCTGGATGAGGGCATCCTATGTAGGAGCAGACCTTCTGCATAGATTCCCTATTTTCTACCAAATATACTAGATGGTCTCTTCTCTTAGCTCTCTTGAAATGGCAGATGATGTTGCTAGGAAGTGCAGTGAAATAATTATAAAAAAATAATTTTCTTATTTTTCCATCTCTGAATTGTTTCCATCTTATGGAATGGAGCCGTGATTATAAATTCAGTCCAATTGTTGGGATGAGCATCCATTATCTGATTGTAGATTGTTAACATGTTACTTCAACTACTTTTAATTTGGTGAAAAAAGTTTCAACTGTCATATACAAAATTTATGTGTTATTTTTCTTGTTTTTTGTGGGTAGTATTTTAGTTATAAATCATTTTTGGATCTCATAGATTATACTCTTGACTATTATTGGTTCTAAGTTATAGGTCATCTTCATGGTAGTATTTTAGTTGTAGGTTATCTTTGTGACTAGCAAAAGTTTAAAAAGGGATTTTAGTGGAGTATGATATATCACTGAAATCTAATAATTTTTTCATCTTTTATTTCTTATTATAAATTTATTTATTTATTTATTTATTTAAAGATTTACAAGAGCACCTTTATTTTTGCTTATTTTCAACTCTTATCAAATTTTCTTTTCTGTTATCATTTTTGCTTTAGAATCTATAGTTCTATCCTTTCTCAAGTAAGTATATTCAACTATTTTTCATTGAGGAGAGTAACAATCAAGTAACAGTAACAAGTAACAGTTTCCATTTTGGTCAATGATGAAATTCATTAATTGATCTTGTCTCTTTAAAATAACCTTATCCAGATATGGTAGCAAATGCTGGTTTTCTAACACTGCTTGATTCTAATTTTTCATTATTTTTAGACTTTGATCCAAACAACTATTACAAGTTGTGGGAAACCCTGGCAAAGGAATTTGGGGGCATTTTCAAAATACGTGTGTTTGGCATGCTCACCATAGTTGGCACAACTAACCCTGATGATGTAGAAATAGTCTTCAAAAGCACCATGGACAACCCTGAACGGATTGGCTTTGAAAGTCTTAAAGCGATTTGGTTGAATGCCAAGGGCAACTACTTCAATCAAAAAACTGGTCTTCTTCCTGAGTGAGAAATTAAAAATATGTTATTGTTATTCTATTTATTTCGGTTCTGTCTGAATGTGTAATGAGGTTCTCCAGGTACATCTTTCTTTTCCTCTCAGAAAAACTGTGAAAGTATCATAAAAACCCTCTTTGGTATATAACTGTCAGATTGGGTGTTATTTTAAGACTCCTTTCCTGCAACAAAGGTGCTCCAAAGAAAGGAAGGAAGGGAAGCACCAATTAGTGTAAACTTGAAGAAATGCAGAATCTATGCATAAGGTGGATATAAACAGTGAGTTTAGAAAAAAGATTATGAAATGAGATAATAGTTAAATAAGTAAGTGGTAGATGCTAAAAAGTAAGATAGCAGTGAACCAAATAAAGATGGTCTGTAACGACTCAAAAACCTATTTATTTTGACAAAACCTAACTAACATTTAGCTTGGAATCTCATATATTCCTATGGGAGTGCTAATTCCTTGAGGTACTACACTAGTTTTATTCCCCTGAAGTGAGAATATAAGAATTGTATCCTAACAAGTGCTGTCATCTAACATCTTTTCTGTTTAATTCATTGTCACTTCACTTTGTAGTAATGCATTCATGAAAATTCCTAAAACTTTCCCTTCTTGTTAAATGAATATCTCAAGTCAGTAGATCCTTGTTGGGTTACACTTCAAAAACCATGGGTGAAAGATCAAATTGCAGGAGAATGCCTAACTGTCATACAATGCAAAAATAAGTGTAGTGGCATTAAAATGTACATTATAATATACAAATAAGTGTCAAGATATGAATAAATGCATTATGGGATGAAATTGGGTGTGCATTGTCTAACCAAGTCTGCATTAAGATGCAAAAATATGTGTGGGTTATGATAGAAAAATATGCATTTAAGAAGATAGAAAATCTGCCTTAGGATCTAAAAATGTCTTCTGAATCCCCAAAGTCCCTCATGACGAGTTTGTCAAGCATACTACAATAGTTGTGAAAGATTGTTATTTCTTTGTACATACACAAATTGAATGTGTCATGTGCATGGAATGTGTGCAACTGATTCTTTTATACAAATTAAACACTTCACTTAATGGAAGCATTACTGGAGTCATTACTTTAACTTATGTTGCCTTCCACAATCTGGAAAAAATGTGATTGAATTAAAAACAAAATGAATAAACAGAGGAAACTTATGGGCAAAGTACTGTAATCGGGGGTTGTGTTGCTACTTTTTATAGCACAGCCTTCGTGCCTCTTTTTACTTGAATAATCTTTATTGTTATTTTCTGTTTGATTTTAGCCTAATTGTACATTATCATTCTTTTCAGTTGGTAATAAATTTAACTACTCTAAAATATTAGTAAAGACTCTAAGGGAATTCTAGATAATAGTGAAGCTCCAGTTGCACAGGTAGGTGAATTAATGAGTTATCTTTCTTAAGGATACGTGAGTAATTTTGCTGTATTCTGTTACTTGCTTGTTCTGCTATTATTTATTTTGTTGAAATTCAGTTATTATTTTTTTTGCTGTTTGATTTCTATTAGTTGATTCATTATTTTAAGTTCTTTTTGTTGAGTTATAGAATTTATTTTATTTTATGTTCTCAATCATTCAAGTTGAATAGTGTAATATGTTTCTTTGAGTTATGCATTTCTTTTTGTAAATACTATTTTCTCTTATTATTTCTGTTAATATCTTTTTGCATGTATTATACTATATTGCTAGTTGAGATGTTTGCATGTTGCATCCCAATCTCCTCACGTTCCCTCCACTGGTCTCTTGGTCACTTCTATTGACAGGTAATTAATTTACGGTTTTGGTTTATTTTCTACAGTGTCTCCGTCCCACCTGTCCATGCTCCATTTATGGGTCCATTTTAGGTTCCATTTATTGCTCCATTCCATTCCTCAGTGTCCCTATTTCATCGACAAATCATTATTGTCCATTACATGTTCATTTGTATCACTATTTTTCCAATAGCAAATTATCAATTAGAAGAGTTTCATTTTCCTAAATTAGTTGCCAATTAGTAACAAGCAGATAACGAGTTTATCTCACCTGCGGGAGACAAACGGCAACAGTACTCTAGTAACTGATTTTATTGAAACAAGCTTTTGATAGTAGTGATGCAGTTATACCTCACCTTACAAAAGACCCCACTAACAAATAATCCAAGTTATGAAACACGTTTTTGTAAAACTTTCATTTCTGAATATGAGAGAAAATTCAAGTTATGAAATGCAAAACCTGAAATTCTTAAGTTACAAAACACAAACTGCGCAATTTGCCTTCTCCTCCCTCACTTACCACGATCTTCACTTTGCTACTCACTTGCTCTCACGTATCTTGGGCATAGTTCAACCCTAATGGTAAATAATTTGCATGTCATTTTCATTTTGATGATTTAATATTAAATTTTCTTTTACTTATAACCCATATTTCATACGAAAATGGTAAACTTTTAATATTTTTAAATGATTCAGAGGGTAGTTTTGGGAGCCTTGGAACAAATAAGGGATTTAACATGTGAAATGAGATTCTACTTCTGAAAAAATCAGGTTACAAAACTACTTCTAGAACGAATTAATTTTGTAAGGTGAGACATGACTGATCACTAAAAATTTTGAAGATGGGATTGTGAGCAATCAACTTCTGACGTGTTGATCATGATCCTAACTTTCCCAATTTTAGATGTGATGAGCTTTAAGGGAATCGAGTGGTTTTTTCTTATGAAATTTCAAAAATTAATAAAAAATACTTCAAGAAAAAAATATGCTTAGAGCTATTCACAACATGATTAGAACATTTGAATGGATGTTCATAGCACTAAAATTTTTGGAAATTACTCACACCATACCCCTCTCCCTTCCCTCAACAGAAAATTTCTAAGAAACTATATTTCTCAGCCAATATTGTACGTAGAGATGATTAGGTTTTTTTGTTCAATTCAAAATAAATTGGTCTGAAAAATTGAGATCCAATTTTAAATTTCCTTTATTTTTTCTTTAGATGACAATAAAAAATTTTACATTCAACGGATCAAAAAACTACCGCTCAGATTTATTGTACTCACCTTGATCTTCATGGTGCCAAAAAGATCTTTACAAGTGATAATCTAGAAGAAATTGAGCCGCACAGCCAAAAAAAAACTTGTTCATAGGAAAAAGAGTTCCATATTTTCAATTATTTTTCCAACAGTTTTTCCACTTATCGAGGAGATCTAATTTGCATCGTAAAGATCAAGGAGAGGACTATAAATGAGGTAGTTTTTCTAAAATTCTATAAAAATTTCAAATCAACTGAGAGATAGTTTTTTGATAAGTTAATTAGAAATTTTTTTATTGCCTTGTAAAGTAAGAACTAGAAGTGAATATGATATGTTCAACAAATTCAAACACTTAAAATTTTTATCGAAGCAATATAAAAAAACTGGATCTCAATTTTGTTGACGATTTCATTGTGAATCAAACAAAAAAAAAACAATTGTCTCTTTGTACAATATTGGCTGAGAAATATTATTTTTAAGAAAATTCCCTTTGAGGTTGGGGGGGGGGGGATAGGGGGGTATGGGTATATTAAAATAATTTTAGGGCTCTGAACATCCATTCAAATGTTCTAAACATGTTGTGAATACCTCTAAGCTTCTTTCGCTCCTGAAGTTTTTTTGTTAATTTTTGAAATTTCACAAGGACAAACCGTTCGATTCTCTTAACTCATATAACTCATTTTCATGTTATTTATTGGTGCATATAACACCAATAATAGTAGTTTTTAGTGTTGATAATGAATGATACCATTTGAATTTATTCAATTTTCAATAGTAATTGAATATTCTACGACTAGGCAAGGTGAAGAGTGGTGGAGGGTCCGCAGCCGCGTCCAGGCACCTCTGCTGCGCCCCCGCAACGTAGCCATGTACCTACCGGCCGTCGATGGTGCCACCAACAAGATGATGGACAGGTGGGCATATAGAGGTGATGAGAGCAGGTTCATTACGCACAGGAGTTGTTGCAACCAACCAGCTGATGGACAGGTGGGCGCATAGAGGTAATGAGAGCAGGTTTATTTTTACAAGGGCTGTTGCTACCAACTAGTTGATGAACAGGTGAACGTATAGAGGTGAAGTGGGGCATCTTTATAACATACAAGGACTGTCACCACCAACCCGATCAGTTTATGGGCAAGTGGGCATCTGAAGGTGAAGGGAGCAGGTTCATTATTTTCAAGGATTGTCACTGCCAACAAGTTTGTAGACAGGTGGGTATATAGAGGTGAAGTGGTGCATGTTTATTATGCTAGTTTATGGACAGATGCTCGTATAAGGTACATAAAAAAGAAAATAGGGAAATTATGTACATGTGTGCACACCCTGTGCATAAAAATAAAAAAATTGAAAAAAATTTCTGAGACTAGATTTAAATTGATGAAAAAATGTTAGGTGCTGTAATCAGGACAACAGAGAATTGAAAAAAGTTAGTCTTTTTCAAAACAAAAACTCATTTCATTCATTGAGACAACAGCAAACCTGTTTTTCAACTTGGTAGTACACAACTGCCCTTGGAGTGCACATTCTCATGCATACAATAGTTGTATCCCCCTGAGATACTCCTGTGTTGTATTCTTAGTAGTATGATTTTTCCTCTATTGTGTGATCATCCCTGTGTTTAGTGATATCTCTCAGGAGGCAAGGGATTGACAATAGGCTTAGGTTAATTAGGTTTGTTTATTGTATTCTAAAGAGGCTTGTGTCTCAGGGAAATACTGTTTGGTTACCTCGGTTATAGAAAGGCCTTTAGGACTTCTGTCTTTCTTACCAACTGTGTTTTTCAGTACATGCTCATACCATCTTCTCCATCCTTCCGTTGTCTTTCTCTCCTGTCTTCCTTCTTGACTTGCTGTTTCAAGCAAGGAATGCAAGTTGTGAATTGACAATATTTTTTCTTTGTTTTGTATACTAAGGAGTTTAAATCTAATAATTTTGATAATGATGGTACTTTAATATAATGAATAAAATTTAATTTTTAATAATAATCACAATATTCCATTTGTTGTTATTACTGTGGCTCTTTTTTTTTTTCATTCTAAGGTGCCTACTTTTTTCCAAACTCTGTAAAAGTTATGGATGTGGTATTATTGAATTATTCCTACTTATGATATGTGAGAGTAGTTGCTCTTTTTATGAAGGGTGTGAAAGTAGATAAATGAGGTTTAAGAGATAATGAATTTTGGTTTATGGTAGTTTTGACTATTCTTTTTCTGTAACATTGATTCCTAAATATGTATGTTCCAAAATCTTAACTACAAGAAGATTTCTTTTTGCTTTGATTATGAGCATCTATCCCGCAAGTGTAGTGGACCTCTCGGTGTAATGGTCTTGGGTAGCTTGCTTCCTCTCTATATTTTTAGGGAGCTGTTAACTTCTATTCATTTTGTTGGTTGTTTCTTTTATATGTGTGTTGATTTCACATCTTTATCCAATTTAATTTGCTGTTACTTCTTGTTTACATTTATTTTTAATGAAGCACATCTTTTGCTTGGTGAAAACGCAAATTTGTTAAAAATTTAAAAGCGAAGAATAAAATTCTAAACATTTTTTGTACATTTTGGGATAAATAACATCATCAGCAAAAAACACATGACATGAAAATAAATGTGATTAGTTACCGACACCAACGGTTCATGAGACTATAATAAATTAGATGGAAATGCACAGTGAGAAAGAACTAGACATATCATTTAGTGCTGGTCTACTCTTTAAAATATACAGAGATACTAAAACACGCACATCAGTGAAACAGGTACCCCTGTCCTATGATTGAAAATTATTGTTGGAGACTATTGAATTGCAGAATGGGGTGGTTGTCCTAGCCTTGATCCTGTGCGGTAGCTGACTCCCGATGCTCGGCGATCCTCTTTCCTTGGGTACAACTGGTGCAACTGACGTACCTGGATGCATACTGTGCACAGCTATATTCATAAAAAATTGAGGATCTCATCGCAACGGGAAGTTTCGCCTTGAAACTGAAAAAACGATCCAATACAAAAGTTGTTCACATGAGCTTTCAGCTCTTCTTTTTTCAGTTTCTCGGATTGTGCACCGATATATCGGAGAGAAATGTAAAGTTGGTTATTAAGGTCATCGGTGGATGGAAGACCATCAATCTTTTTGGACAAAAACTGCTTCAACTGGGACTCAAAAAAAGTAACTGGAGATCCATTGTTAGAGAAATTTTTTTTAAGATTTGCAAACTCGAAATGCATTTCAGGAAAATTGGATGAAATTAAGAAATCCCGGTTTAAAAGCATCTTGATGCTATTCAATGTGAATTTAAAGTTACAAAAACTAAAAAACTCAAACTTAGTCCAGAGAACGTTGTTTTCCCATAAACGGATGATTGAAATCTGCCATTCACTCATCGGATCAAACAATCAAGGAAAGGAATATTGTTGTTCTCACCATCCATTGTAAATTTGATCAAACTATGCTTAGAATTCAAGCAATCAAGAAATTAAAATGCTTGAAATGGTTTTTTGAAAAGCAAAGAGTATCATCGACGTACCTTACATAAAATATGGGTTTAAAATCAACAGGACAGTCTTCTAACCAGATTTTCTTATAGTTACACATGTAGATGTTAGCAGAAGTAGGCCCTAACGGCAAACCCATTCCCAACCCCTCCAGCTGATGGAAAAGACGACCATCAAACAGAAAAAAGAATTGAGAATGACCAATTCTAAAAGAGACTTAATATGTGACCTTGTTAGCCCCTAAACCCCTCCAGAAACACCTGTGAATAATTTAGAAAGACCAATATCAATAGTTTCTATGAGTGGAATATTGGTAATAAGGCTTTCAAAGTCAAACGAAGCCATGTAAAATGAGTTTGCGTCATTAAAATTGCACATTTCAGTAGAAAAACTGTAAGAATTATCAACTGTATATTTTTTGCTAGTCAGCGGTTTCAGAACAGGGACATGAAATTTTGCCAAATTTTAACTAGGATTGTTGTGCGCTGCAAGGATAGGCCGAAATTGAAAATTAGTAGAAGAGTTAGGCTTGTGAATTTTTGGAAGACTAGACAATATCCCAGGGCCTGAACCAGAAATAAACAAGGAGTCACAGATTTCTTTTACAATAAGGTTGTTTTTCTTCATTTTTCTGATAAAATTATTAACTTTATCTTCAATTTTCAATGAGTATATATGTACAGGTTCTAATATTTCCTGAAACTAGAATGTATTGGAAATTGTAGACAACAAACTAGCGGTATATTGAGCTTTATCAAGTATCACAACGCCACAACTCGTGTCTGGCTTTCATACAATGATGTCATTGTGTTGGGAAAATGCTTTGAAGAACTTATATCATCTTTTGAAAAAATTGCAGAAAAATTTTGAAATGCTTAAAATTGAAAAATATTTGTTAGCAGTTGTTTTGTCTTTCAAAAAATTCATCAAGGTTAGGGATGGACGTGTATCATCTAATTTATTTCTGTTTACTTCTCCAGGATTGAGATGTTGCAGGCAGAGGCCGGTGAGGTGCCTGAGGACTTCCTGCACGAGCTCTACAAGTGGGCGCTGGAGTGTGCGTGGTGTTGTTTGTTTTATTCATTATGTTCATTTATTTCTTTAATTTTCCTGTGGTGAGATTCTTAAAGTTTGAGAGCAGCTGAAAGGAAGAAGCTAGATGTGTTTGAGATGAAGTGTTTGAGGAGCATGGTTGGAGTAACAAGAAGAGATAGGATTAGGAATGAGTTGGTTAGAGAGCAGGTGGGTGTTGTAAAAATGATGAGTAGGCAGGTGGATGAAAAAGTGCTTGGATGGTTTGGCATGTTGAAAAAATGAATGTTGAGCGGCAGGTGAAAAAACAATTACAGGTCGGAGGTTATTGGTAGTAGAGTGCGAGGAAGCCCACGGATGAGTTGGATAGATGGGGTGAAACGTGCATTGTATGAGGGGGGGGTCTGACTGTGGACGTTGCGAGAGGGATGTGTGCAAACAAGTGAGTGGAAGCAGTGTAGATAAGGATGTGAATATTTGACGTTGTCGCTGGAAGCCTGCCCGCATGTGATGGGGTATTGTGTCCTATCATGTGCGGAGGGAGGCTGCGCACAAATGAAACAGTCGGGGTAAACCAGCTATGGCTGTCGGGCCTGACTGTGGAAGAGGGTTGTGCTGGGCTGCTATTGATCTGGGCAGTTCTGGTGCGGCCTGTGCTGCCTCTCTTGTCTCCTAGTGACTAAGGATGAATGATTGTGGCTTGCTGTCGTCTACCCTCCCTTAAGGCGGAAAGTCTGGTATATGTGTGCATGTATGAGATTCTTAACATGTTAACTGCAATGGGTTAAACTGAATTTCAGTATTCAGTGCAAATTTAAACTCAAAATTGTAATAAACAATTTTGAAAATAGCAAACATTAACTGAATTGTGCCTTTAAATAGCTTTGAGTAAATTTTTTATGATTTACTTTTTATGAAAATTGAGTTAGCAACTGCTGGTTGGTCAGCAGCATTATAAAAATCCCTCATTTACCACCTGTGGGTTACTTCACAGGAAACGTGTTAACTTGCCATTCATGTTGAAAGAGTAGCGTTGCGTTTAGTACTGAAAAGTTCACCGTTTCTTTGCTATTTTACCTTTTGTGACTTTGTGGCAAAGTGAGCCATAGCATTTCATTCTAACTTGTTGCAAAAAAATCAGCATTAACGCCATCAAGTGTAAATTATGCACTATTCCCGTGGAGGAAGAGGTATTGCTCCCTTGCATTATGTTCAACTGTAAAATTTTTCAAAAGACTGATTGCTCTAAATTTTGGAATATTACTTGCAAATTTGACCTTTTAAACTATCAAAGTCCGTAATTTACAGATAGACAATCATATCCAACCAAAAGAAGCCCTCAAAATCCTTCACTAGGCTTTGATCTGTCCGTATGTTCAATATAGCACAAAAAATAAAACAACGTTTTCATGAAAGAAAAGCCATTAGGGCTATTCCCAAAGCTGTTAGGGCCATTCCCAAAACAGTTAGGGCTATTCCCAAACTCAATGAGTAGACAATGGATAATTTCCTAAAACTAAAATATTCATGCCTGCCTGATTACTATTAATTTTTCATATGTTAGCTGTTATAGAGTGTCTTTCAGGGCTTGTGTGTGTCGTGCCCACTTTGCTTATTTTAATTTTCATACCGTTTTTGCCTTCACTTCATAATTTTTTTTCCTTTTTTTTATTAACTGACTGTTTACATGTGCAAAGTATCCTATGTGAGAACATACCTTACGCCGAAATTTACCGTTTTCTGCAGTCTACACTACGGGGTCCCTTCTCTCTGGTTAATGAGTACTAAACTAATAACATAATGATAATTAATTGCGATTATTATAATGATTCCATCTTTTCCTCCATCTGTCAGGCCGTCACATAGGGAAAAGATTACAAAATTTTTGGTCCATAGCACGGAGACATAATTCTTCTATTCATTATCAATCATGGCAGAGGAAACGCAGTATAGCCATTTCTACAGAGAAATTACGCACCTTTTGTTTGGCTAATATCTGCTGTATTTCAAACACAATGGAGGACGTTTGCATTGTAACATGTCGTTAAGTCAATAGTGGTGCCAGATTTATGGTTAGCAGTGCTGTCAGATCCAATCTGAGCTGCTGCTATTGGTTCGATGCCATGCCGTCACCATTGCTGCACTGTCAAAAAAAGACTGGTTTGATGTTACCTCGTTTCGTCTGCCGTGGTACCTTCAATATTCAAATTCAAAGGCAATTGCAGTGAACATTTTTCAAACTAGCAAACATGAACTGGATCGTACTTTCAATAAGGTTATATTAAGTATTTATAAAAATTGAGTTAGAGATAGCAGGTCGGTCAGCTGCAAAATCATAATCTCCTCCATGATCACTGGTGGGTTCCTTCGCAGGTAACATGTTAACATTGCTTCACGTCTGACAGGCGTTGCCTTGGTAGCGCTGAACCGGGAGTTGGGTTGCCTGGAAGCCGATGTTGCCCCAGGCTCCCTCCCTATGGAGCTCATCCGAATTGTGAACGAACTCTTCTCTGTTCTGGCTACCACAGAGCTTGGCTTCCCTCTTTGGATGTACATCCGAACTCCCTCCTACACCAAACTTGAGAAGTCGCACCAGGCATTTCTCGAGTGAGTCAAGTGTTGTCTATTATTATTATGGGACTTTTATCTTGGGTGAGTCTATTGTAGTTTATTATGGTTGTGATACTTTAGTCCTGAGTGTATCTGTTGTTGTTAATTATTATTTTGGTACTTTTATTGTGAGTGCGTCTATTTTCACTTATTTATATTTATTATAATAAATATTTCATTTTAAGTGCATTTTTTGGGGTGCGTCTAATGTTAGTCACTATTATTAAGATTCTTTTATTTAAAATTTGATTCTCAATACCTTTTATGTGGAAGCTCAATTTATTCTATGAGCTTCAAATTTGGCTACTAAGATTTATCCACGACTTATTCCATATCAAAATAAACGGGAATTCGGTTGTACCACGAGCTTCAAATCTAAGTTGAAGGAGCTATTCA